>VZTL01030951.1:1704-11885 GCA_013400535.1 Scopus umbretta
GTGGAAGCACCATTTGTGGTACCTATAAAGCTGATCACTTTGTTCAAAATGACATTATTCTCTGCAAAGTTACAGCACTAAATCTTTGGACACATTTCCCTTGACTCTTGAATTCAAACTCCCAAGAAACACCCACTCCAAGTTATAGCAATCCTTGTGAAGAGGAAAGTTCAAATCTGAACAGAGTGCCAGGATCTGCTCAGGTGTCCTTCTGTGCCAGCCACAAACCGTACCCACCATCCGCTCATTAGGCACAGGCCATTCCAAAATGATGCACAGGTGAGGATTTTGCAAAGACGGGGTCCTGGTTCTGAGACTGGATATGCATCCCAGCAGCTTGTTAGCTGAATTGAACACAGAGAAGTCTCTTGGAACTAATCTAAAGCATATGTTGAAGATTCTTTTATTTCCACATACCTATCTTAAAACTTAGTAATTCTGTTTATATTTGGACAGTCTAAAGCAAAAAAAAATCCTGTGAACAAACTGGCTTACCTCATTCTCAGGAAGAGGCATTTCAATTCACAGCTCAAGAGCAGTTACTACTCCCACTGTATGAATCCACTGCTTTTCAGCACAGAAACATCATTCTGATGCAGAACAATACTAAGCCACAAACAATATCAAGATCCCTCCAAAAAATGAGCTGCCAAAAATATCTGTCAAAGACAACCCCATGAATATTTAAGCAATAAGAAGTTGGACATCGCTGTTAGGATGGGAGTTAAAAGAGTTGGGGGAGGAAGTGGCAAAAATGAGAGGAAATAACACACGTCTTTAAAGCAAAAGAATCAGACTGATCTGGGCATACAGATACGGGTCTTGATCCATCCTGTCTGCAGGCCAAAGCAATAGGCACTATAAAGAAAACTCCCCTGAAAAAGTTTGGAAGATCAAGCAGTGACATGAAATTAGAAAACAGAAAAATGGCTGGAAGAATTGTTCCACTTGATCTTCTGAAGTAATATCTGAATACCCTGGGCTTTCACAGAAGGATAAGCATCAGGCACCATCTTACATGCCCTATTCAAAAGAGGAGGAGTCTACCAGGAAGCCTCTCAACAATAATGAGGATTCCCAGTTAAAGGAAAGTCTTTTTTAACTAGGCCAAGGAAAGTTACTCTGAAGAAGAGACAGAATATTTCTCTACCGACTTAATAATATAGGTATCCTCTAAAAGGATTATTATCCTCTGTAAAATAACAAGAAAAA
The DNA here is from genome assembly GCA_013400535.1 of Scopus umbretta. Lineage (NCBI taxonomy): Eukaryota > Metazoa > Chordata > Aves > Pelecaniformes > Scopidae > Scopus > Scopus umbretta. The sequence continues at coordinate 2,917 of VZTL01030951.1, forward strand.
TTGTTCTAACAGAAATGGTCACACAAAGATATCTTGCTTTAAATGCAATGTAGAAGTGGAATATCTCTCATCGCCAAAGTAATAGGTATGTCAGGACAGGGCCTTCAAAGGACAGCTTTTCTTCATTTTCACAGGCTGATGAAGATGCCTCCGAGAGTGATTTTGCTCAAGTCAGGTATCAGCTACTAATGAACATCAAAATTTTTGTCCTCTTTCTCAGTAATGCTGACATCACTTTTGCCATTTTCATGACTGAAATTGAAGCAGGAAGACAAAAACTTGAAATGGTGGTCAACCATATGGACCACCATAAAGGTGGTCAACACCAAAAATGTTCCAGGGATTTGTTATCAGATGGTACGCACACTGGAATTGTTTGTAGTTTCTATCGTTTGCAATACATAACTGATAGGTATCATAAACCCGGCTTAAAAATTCAATCATATCCTTTGCTACCAATAGTTAAGGCAATCCTGGCTGATTCTGACTTTTTTTTGTGTGTGCAAATCAAGCAGTGCAGTTTGAAAGTCTATTACTATCGTAATAGCTACAACAGCAATACAAATAATGAAATTGGTTATTTCTTGTAGAAATGAAAGTCTTTTGTAGCCACTGGAGTAATCAGAGCAATCTGCTCCCTAATGCAAGTAATTTATAGGTATCTCTAACATTCTGTAAGGTGCTTCACTGATGCACCAGGGGAAATTCATACTACACCAGATGGCACTCACACCAGAATCCCACCATGTAGAAAAACTTGACTATATGAATTTTGAAGAGAACATTCAATAGCATCTAGGTTAAACATTCAAACATATTACTAAGATGGCCAGGGGAACTTTCACACTCTGCAACGTGAATTCAAGGAATATTACAACTTTATTTTCCTTTTCAAGTTATTTCAAGTGCTGAGTAGCTTTGTCTACCATGTGAAAGTACCAAAAGCAACAGACTATTCCAAGTCAAATAAGTACATTGTGAATAAACCAATTTCCTTGCTAATACTATAACAGCATCATAATTCTAAGTGTATCTTAAGAAATTAAAATTTTAAACTGAGCATACGACTGATCCTTGTCAGTCAAGTTTAGACAACTTTGCCACATATATAAGTAATAAATTATTTTTCTTTTGAAGTCCTTGATGCTAGACAACAGTGCTGTCCTAAATCACAAACATAACTCTAAGTGATATAATATTTTGAAAAACTGGGTAAACTACATTTTGAAGAAAAAAAAACAACCTTGAGATATTACAAAATGTAAATCTAAATTCTCTGGCTCTCATAGCTTTATGTCAATGTCAGATTAAACTTCAGAATTGTAGATGACACAAAACTAGAAATAACTTTTGATAATGTTTGTTGTTTGGGGGAGGTTGTATAATTATTTCAGCTTTTGTTTCAAGCAATGTATGTTTTTTTAAAAGCCTACAGTACTTGTGTTAAATAACTACAGTAAAATCTAAACTCTTTTTTTGATATGTCAGTCAGAACTAATGTACTATGTTTTTCAAACTTAAACAAATAAAAACAATCAGTCCCTCAAAATTAAATAATTAACTTTTAACCCTGGAGTTTATTTTATGTCTTAACTGAAACTTTAAATTTTGCATTAAAAAAAACCCAAGCATTTGACTACAGACAAACCCTTCAAAAGAATTATTTTATTCAAACATGCTAAGCTACTGCCTATCACCATCATAACAACACTGTAAACAAAATACTAAGTTAACTTCATAATGCTGTTAAAAAATCAGCCAGGAACATAAACTACTTTCCTACCTATATCAAGAGGATGACGAACAAATTAAAACATCGAAACCATAGGTAAGCAGAAACGTAATTGCTTTGACTGGAATTTGGAAAAGCTAAGATTAGGGCAGACCTCAAAATTTCTGCAGAAAATCCTTTAAAATTTTTAATGATCAAAAATTATTAAGCCTTTGGTTATATTTACTGTTCTTCTGTGACATTGTCCTAGAGCCTCATGTTGTCACATTAGTTCTGAGAAAAAGAGCCAACTACCAAATAAAGAAAAGCATTTTCTACAGCACCAAGATGTTTTCTCATTTAAGTATTGACCTGATCTGACCCTGCCTGTGAGTGCTGACAGAATCAGATCAGAAGGTGATGTGACTGCTGGCTATGAAAAGCATGATGCATGAAGGCAAGCTCGTAAGCCTGTAGCTTCTTGCTGTGTCGATCTACTTTAATCAACTTCTAGTCTGGTTCAGATGTTCAGTTCTGGTTGGATATTTTTAGTATTTCTATTCATGTAATTTTAATTAGGAAAAATAAAGTTTTCAATGGTATGCAGACATACTAAACAACAGGCACACTCAATTCCTGGATGCAGTTTTGAAATGGGACTAATTTTATCCTGTATTCCGAAAATATTTTCATTTTATCAAACCAAATCCAAGCAAAAGATATTTTAATAAGACGACACACAAAGCTCTCAGTAAAAAAAAAACTTGCAATGAAGATTCAACAATAATTCCCTCAAAGAACATCTTCCAGCCTGGTACAACAAATGTTCCAGAACGGCTCTAGAACTACCCTGAAAACTTGGTTTTCCTCAAGGAAAAAGCAGACCATTCTCTCTTCTCTCTCCCTCCGATCTGTTTAGGTTATGAACACAAATCTTACCTTCAGACTTCTACACATTTGACAATTTGAGATCACTTAACATGAAAAACTGGACAGAGCTTAACTGAGACTTTGTCCTTGTGAACAATGGCATAAAATGAAACAGTTGGCAGAGTAATTATCTCACTTCTTGTCCTAGCAATTACTTCTGCTGTAAGAAATGCCATTTTGACTGATAGACAGTCAAAAGATACTTGAGCTAGAGGCTCGTAGGACTGATTATTTTAATTATGACATAATTTAAGTCCCATTAAGTCATGAGTCCTTTAAGGGAGGGACATGAACTGATTATGCCCTTAAAGAACATCTGGAGGTGACAAAGTGAGAGTAGATGGATTTGTCTTTACTGTAAATAAAACAAACATGGCACCATATAAGCCTAAGAACAGGCTAAGGTGAAGACTTGATTTTTAAGTTGCAAATCTAAACTTTCTAGGGGAAAAACAAACAAACAAATAAAAACAATCAGTCCCTCAAAATACTGTATTCGGAAAAGGAAAATGCCTTATTCACAGAAGTACATTAGCTTGGTGAATTAATCTATTCAAGCAACATGGGTTGCTGTAATAAACCTCTCGGAATGGTACACATTACATGATTTCAGCATTACATTGCTTTCATCCTTTAAAGCAAGAACAGGTTCCTCATCAACTGCGAATGGAGAATGAACCCCAGTTGTCACGTTTGAGCAGGGACGCGCCAGCACACACTCCAAAGCCTGCTCTTCTTTACAGAAAACAAACTATTAAAGCTATTAGCTGTCACAGTAAACATTCCATCACATATCAAAAAAATCCACAATCTATTCTCAATGTCTGATTTTCTCCAAGAAAAAATAATTTCAAAAATAATTTCCTGAACTATAGACTTACATGGATTCATTTTTATTTGAATTTACACGTGGGAAGAAGATCATAAATGGACGTTTGCAGTCAAAATCCTGAAGCTTTGGAACTGAACTTCCAATTCTGGAAGTCCCCACTGCTCAGCTTGGGGCTCCAGTTTTGATTTCTGGTTGGAAAGTCGCTTGACCTGTCACTGAGTACCACTGTAAAGAGCCTGGCTCCATCTTCTTTACATTTTCTCTTCAGATACTTATATGCATTGATAAGATCGTCTTTGAGCCTTCTGTTCTCTAGGCTAAATGATCCCAGCACTCTCAGCCTTTCCTCAGGAGAGCTGATCCAGTTCTTTAATCACCTTCATGGCCCTTCATTGGATTCTCTCTAGTACTACCATGTCTCTCTTGTACTGGGGAGCCCAGAACTGGACACAGTACTCCAGGTGTGGCCAGTGCTGAGTAGAGGGGAAGGATTCCTATCAAAGACTTTCTATGGGACTTACGAACAAAGAGTGGTTTCCCAGGACCATCCCTAATAATCTAGAATGTATGCACCTTGTAGGTTTCCCAAGTATTATACAAGCAACATTTAGAGGTGTTTCTATGCATGACCCATTTCACATTTGAGACATAACTGTAAGATGGATTTTACTCCTGTTTTCCTCCAGTAAAGTTATCAGAATCCAAAGGGGGATGACTGGCCTTCTTCAAAGCCTACGATTGCTGAAATAATTCAGGAGATTACATTTCTGCAAATAAATAAACAGAGTTCTCTTCTAGAAAGAAAGATCTGGACTGCATAGAACTCAAGGGCACACAAAGAATTCCTCACCAGAACATGCTGAAGCTTGTTTTTTCCTCCATCACATTAGTAATTCACTTCAAAAGATGAAGAAGTTGCCCATGTAATGGATAATTAAGAAATTTCTCCTCGTGGGAACTGTGGTATTCATTCAGTTGCATCCCCTGGAATCTGAAATACACAACTAATCATGAAATTCCTGGTGAAAATTCATAGATCTGCTGCCAAACCAATTGATAGAATTCCATCTGAGAAAACTGTGTAGCTGTACGTAATGTCTATTGCTTAACATTTGTGTTTGACTGTCATCTGGAGTTAGGCGAGACATACACCATTTATTCCAGACAAGAATAAGACAATAAGTCTAACAGCAGATACCCTAACTTTCAATTACTTGAATTATTTGTTGAGGTTTTTGAGGACTAGGATGGATCTTATGGTGTCAGTCTACTAGAGGAATAGAAAAGATGGAATAAATAATTTCCCCCTACATTCTTGAGAAACCTTCTGTTCGGCTCTTTTTCTGAGAAAAGATACTCTCTTCTTTCATAAGGTTTTCTCATGACATGGATCTAATGAAAAGGGAACAAAGAGAGGCAGAACGATACAATGAGGTAGTAGAAACACACAGCGTCTTTACAGAAAAAGTCCAACAGCTACTCACACAAAGTCATAACAATGCACAGTTAACAAAAAGAGAGGATGAGGTAAAGACCAGAGTCATCATTCAAAACTAGGATGTGACTGCTAGAATTTCTGTTTGCAAACCACAGCTGACAGGCACACAGAGGAAGCCTGGACCTGCCTCCTGGAGAGCATTATCTAGTAGCAGTCTTGGAAAGCAGCTGACTGAGTCCAACAATTTCTTCAATGCTGACAGACTAACATTGAGAGTGCAACAATACATAGAAAAATCTCGTTCAAACAGAATTGGTGGACAGCACTAACACCAGGAAGCAGACATGATTTTAGTGATTTTGATTTTCACTAGAACCTCAGAAATGTCAACACTAGAAAGAGTTTACTTTGCCTTGGAATATAGGAGAAAGATCACAGAATCTGAGGCAGGACAATCTCTTGTAGATCGAGACAAATTCTGAAGTATAAAAAGATGACAGTCTTAAATAAAGTGCCCATAAAGACCGCAGTTCAGAGTGGCCAGAGTTTTGGATGCTTCTTTTTGTTCCTTGTGAAACAAAGTCCAAGATGATTCTTACAGAGTTCACAGCAACAAATAAGAAATACTGTCTTGACTAGTAAACTATTTTGCTGAAAACAGCCAAACCCCTATCTCTGTCAGAATACAGAGAAACATTTTATCATTGTTTCTACCTGTCTTGCATATACCTCTGCTTTCTGTAAGCATACAATTTACCTCTCTACAGTCTTGGATACAGAGGGGCACCAAGGGGGAAAGAACCATATATTTTTAACCAAACTGAAGGTAGTACCTGTTTCTTTCTTCTGTCTGTCCAGCAGGGGATCTGTTAGTTTCTGGTGCTAGAACTCCGAATCGTAAAGAATTTTAATGTTTTCTGAATAGTTTTTTAAGTTAGTCTGCCCTAAAAACAGAACTCCACATGAGTCCTAGGGCAGATGATACATGATTTCTTTTCCCCAACTTCACCCGAGACAAGGTAAAATAACATTTCTAGACAAGTACGGAAATGACCTTATTAGACACACTCTATGGTTGTTCTACAGAGGAGCTAAAGATGGCATTATCATCAGAAATTCAAGCATTTTTTCTTGCATAAGATACGTCAGCTACTACCTTTAGCAAGAAAACCTAAATGTATCGCAGACATCTTAGTGCAGTAGTCACAGTTTACTTGCAATAAAGTTCTAGGAAGAATATACGACAGCACTGTTATTTGCCAGCTAACTCACATGATGGATATTAAAAAAGTAGGAGAGGAATAACAACTCCTCCTAACTTGTCTCCCTCTGACAGAGAAACATAGCTCCTCTTCTTTCTTTGACCTCCATGGTTGCGCGGTTGTTTTGCACGGGCATAGAGATAATGGTGCATAAGGACAGACTTATGAATGAGTGCTAAAGTTTGAACTGAAGAACAGTTCATGTCATGGAAAGCAAAATATGCATTTTTGCCAAGTGTACTAAAGATTGCAAAATGATTCACTGGTTTAGTCTTAGGTTTTGCTTTTGCTTTTCAATAGTATCACCAATGCCAGGTGAAAAGTTAATTCCCAGTAAAATTTGAATACCCTGAAGCTCACAAAAAAAGACGGTCACAGAGTCAGCATTAATGGGGGAGGGGGGGATGCATCGAAAGGAAATACGATTTTAAAAGTCTCCTTGGAGCATATCATCACACAGAACAGTCCTGGTGACTTCAAAGGCTCTTGCCAACAAGCAGCCATTTGAAAATGTGGATGAGTTCAGAGTTTCCCATTTTCTCAATTTCCATCAGAGAAAGCGAAGTACATAAACACACTTTAGCTAGCTCAGACAAATAAGGCACCTCAACATGAGCATCAGTCTCCAGTATGACAAGTTAATACTCTGAGGGGGCATCTTCTGAAACCTTTATACAGATCAGGACTAAATACAATCTCCCGCAGGTCTGCCCCTCAGACAAGGGAAGGACAGCCTACATTAAATAACCTGTGCTCCTCTAAACCACTAAAATTATGAAGAGAGAACAAAGGAAAGGTCTAACCTGAACACAGCAAAACATTGTTTCTTCTTTCTCTACCATAAAGCAAATCAATCTACCCCTCGCAAGCTAGCTTAGTGATTTATGAAATCGTACTGAGCACACAGTTTAAATCAGTAACTTTACAGGAATAATTCACATGTTCATGCAAAGTTAGTATCTCCTACACATACACAGCCCAGGCTGGATAGGGGATCTTATTATCTGCTGCAAACATGGTAGACATCCAGGTTATGCTGCTGGCAATGGAAAGCACTACCAAAGCAAGTCACCTGAGATTTCATGTACAAGATCTTCTGCCTTATTTACTCCTAAAAATGCAAGAAACAAACCTCAGTTATCAGCACTCCCAAAAGATGCAAATTTCCAAAGCATTTCTGCATCTAAGTGATACATTCCACAAGTGTCCGTACACACCAGGACCTCAACAATAAAAATGTGCAGATGCATAAGAAATAGGAGATAAATGAGATCGAAAACATGACACTCTATCCTCCAGAACTGTGGGTTGATTTTTGGAAAGTAATTCTCAGAAGAGATAAAAAACAAAAGAAAGATAGATAAAAAACAAAAGATCACCAGAAAGCAAGAGAAGTCTTTTTTAGAGACAGACTGAAGCTGAATGACTGACGCTGTTCAATTCAAAAAACAGACTAATAAAAGAGGCCCCAAGTGATCCTAATTACCCTCTTTATTCTAAATGACTGTCTGATAGAACTGAGGGACAAAACACTGAAAGACAGCTCTCATATTTTCAGTACACAGTTAATTGGGGGGAGAGCTGGATACTGTGATTAAAATTGAGATTAGACATTTATACTAGAAATAAATTTTGTTAAAACATCTAATCATACCAAAAATCTTACAGCAGGTTTATAGGTTTTTGTTTAATAAAAGGAGGTAAAACTTCACAGCAGAAGACCAACTAACTACTAATGCTAGAAAGAAATGTTCCAAAGGAAAATATCCTCTAGCTGTCCATTAATCTAATACTGTTTTCTATTAGAAAAGACAAAGAACTGGTCTCTGACTTAAGAACTGTAATTTCTCTCTTCCCGACAGATACTTAAAATGAGAATGTCATCCAAAGCGTGCTAATAATATAAAAGTTCTCATAATGAAGAGTACTAATAATATCACCATGTAGCACGCAATATATACTGCTTAGTCTTTGTAGCTATGGAGCTGTGTTCATGGAAGTTTGATTCTTTAAATATGTAAGATTTTCAGACACCAGACCCGCTTTCACAAATGAGATCCCATACTTATAAAAAGACAGTCAATCCTCCCATTGCTTTCACTAAAACATCACAAATGCCTCAGCATTCGGATGGTACTTGCCGAGGCTATTAAAACACAAAACATATGGGTTTTTTTGCAATACAACAGTTGAGTTTGCTATCTTCAGAGAGAAAATCTAGTAACACCGATTACTGTATTATATAACCCCATTTTTGCACCTCTTTTCTGGTATTTTAAAAATACATTTTTTTAACACTTGACCTTCCTACTATGACTGCTTTAAATATTGAGAACTAACATGTCTACGTACCCAAGTTTAGTCAAGAAAAGTACAGGATGATGACATCTAAATAGCACCATGTTGCTTTTATTAAAAGCAGCAAGTGAAACACTGATCACTGCAAGTCTAATCTTACTATTAGAAATGCCATGCTGTTTTTAAATCACGCATTCTTCTTTAAGCATACTAACACTTCTGTATAGCTTTTGCATTTAAGAAGCATGCAAAATTCTAACTGCATAAAACTGTAATGCTTTAACGTATTTAGAATTATACTCTCTCAACATCAGTACAATTCAAAGCAGGAGAAACTCCAGTATGCCGGGTGACGGTACCATACAAACGAAAGTACATCCCCATACAAATCAGATAAAGTCATTATATTCGCTCTATCTGGTTTGCTGACTTTTGACAGATTTTTTTGTTTTAGTTGTATTCTGAACAATGAGTTCTGTCACGTTTTGGCCAAATGTA
>VZTL01030952.1:2871-22941 GCA_013400535.1 Scopus umbretta
CCTCTACACTGTTTAAAAATACAAAGGTGTATTCATTGTTTTGACTAGCTAAGCAGTTTTTAATGAAAAACCTGAGGTCATAAAAAGTTATGAATTTTTTTTTAGGTTTCACAGGTTGTTTTGCTTAGAAATCATATTTCACTATGATGAAATTTTTATACTAGTTCTCACAAAAACAAGAGCTACGAGCTACCTGATTCTCGATGTGCTGGAAAAACTAAGTCATAGTCTGACAAAATTCTCAGAAGAAGGCCTTCCTGTATCACCTGAAGGTAGTGTTCTATAATGTTTGTAAAATTGCCAATGTAATTAAAGTCAAGATTATTAAAGAAAATATTTTTCTAAGGTGGCAAGAAAATGTGTTTGAAAGTAGATAAACTATTTGGATTCGGCTAGTCTCTCAATATGCTAATTGTTGATGTCTATAAAGAAAAATTCAATGACATTATTACTGCCAGGTTTATTTCAAGTTTCATATTTTACTGTCTCCAAATATGACCATTTTCTGCACACTTTCATAACATTACCAAAGTTATGGTAGAACATTTTATCCCAGATTTCCAAACAAGTCATATAGTTAAGCAATGTTTATTGTTTGCCCCTTAGATTTCAAAATGGACAAACTTTTGCTTCTCCTCTATCAATGCCTGTTTCCATTAGAAAAAATGATGCAGAGGCCCAGCTTTGATTTTCTCCTTCTGATAGTTGTAGGCCTCAGCATGGGGATCACTCACTGTCAATATGCCTGTTAAGGCCACCTTATCTGTCATAGTTGGTTATTCCCGCCTTGGGTCTGTCTGATCATCATGTAAAAGATTTTCTCCAGAGTGGTGACCTTCACTCTCACGTTTTATTTCTTCTGTCTGACAGCTGCAGTTTGGTTGTTTATTTATTTAGTCAAGTAATTGATTCTAATCTGAGATGGAAAATGCTGAGAAGACTTTACTGCCTCCTGACATTAGATCAACTTATAATGCATGTTTCCAAAGCTGGTCACTCTGATGGCATGACTAGAGATTCATGTACGCATTTATCAATCAAACTATATTGACATTGTGCACAATGGGGAGAGTGGGCAGCAAAGAGGAGTGTTTTGAAAGGACACTAAAGATTAGGCAGGGGAAGCTGGCGAAGGGTGAGAAAGAAACAGGAAAATTAAGCATACTGTAAGCTTAAATAACCTACCTATAGGTTCCTCATATTGAGGAATTCTTGGTAGTATAGTGGGGAAAGAAGAAACATTCTACAAGGGAAATCTAGTAGTTTTAGGGATAGTATGTCCTCCTCTTTAACTTAGCAAACAGGAGACTTGTCTGCTCAGTCATTACTTTTAGGAGTTCTATAAGGAAAGATTTATATGATAACACCAAATAGAAAACCATAGGAGATAATGCTGATTAAAGCAACATTTTCTGCACCTGCAGCAGTAAAACATGAACAGGACACATTTGCTGTAAATGACAGATCCTGTGGTTCACAGTCTTGTAGCCACTGTTGTTATGAAGTCCCCCAAAAGACATATCAGGGTGTTGGAAAGAGTCTAGCTAAAATGAATGGGAGCCACCTCACTTATCTCTTGCTTTAGGTGTCTTCCAGTCATAAAAATGAAGAGGTGATCTAAACCCCAGCCAGTATTCTTGATCTAGGCCATTATATGTACTTATAAAAATGTATTTTAATAGTAGAAATTAGCAATCACATCACAGTGCTTTTCCTTTGTTCTAAGGCTTTACAATGTATTACTGAAGTATAGTCTGTTAGATGTGTCCTTAGTGATGTTCCTTGAGACAGAATATGTTTGAAGGTACTAATGTCAACCCTGACAAAGAAATGCCCTTCTGACACTTTAAAATGTATATGTACGGATAACCCAAAGTAATAGTTTTTAAGGTACTGTGTTAGCTTTTGTAATTCAGGCTGAAGTTTAAAAAGCTTGTGTCCTTGCAAAGTCTTGCTGGAGTTCTATTCTTATGACTAGGCTGGCATTTTCAAACTATTTCCTCACTTTTTTTCTCCATATTTGATGTGTCTGAGGTTGCAGTAACTACCATCAGCCTGTGTGCGGAGAGCTGAGATTCTGACACTTCACAAAGACACATGCCAAAACACAAAATGAGGCTGCTGCGAGATAAGAAATAGGTATGTTATTTTGTTATCTTACTTAGCTATAATATCGTAAGTGCTATTATGGCCAAGATTTTAATCAGGTATATGTACAAAAATACTTAATAGGAGTATTAGATAAACACTCCTTTCTCTTTTTCAAATCCTTAAAAAGCATAAGAAAGCTTGAAATCAAATTCTGAATTCTCCCCTAAAAAAAGTATTTCTTTTTCTTTCCTTTTGGTACAGGAGATTGCATTTAGTCCATTACGTAATGCAGTATGAATAACTCATCTGGCAGATTCTGCTACCGTGCAGTTGAGTGATCTCAGTGATAGCTTATTGATTAAATGCTGCAGAAGGGAAAGGACAAAGTATGCTGGCTGTTCCAAAGAGTTAATAATCTAAAGATAGATGGAAAGAGAATCATTGCCTAAAACAGACATATGGAGGTGAGTAAGAAACCAATGGGATTATACTTATAATCACAAAAAGCAGTGGGCATAGAACAGCGTGCAAACTCCACACTGTCATAACTAAGAATTTCAGACCCTTTTTCCACAGTGTTCTCTCCACCTGTCATAAGAAACTGTTTAGATGGTTAAATGAAAACCAACACAAAGGGGACATGAGCTGAAACAACATGAATGTCTTAAGAATTTGATAGGTTGTGTACTGAAATTATTTTATAACATTCCTCTAGATCAAGTCCTTCTACTTGTAGGTGTGCACTTTAAATCAGCATAGTAGACAAGTCTGTGTTCTTAGAGAGGAAAACTACTAATTTGTGCAATGGCTGAGCAAGAACTGATTAAAACAATGAATGTGCAAGTTCTTCTCTCCTGTAGCATCAAGCAGCCAAGCACAGAGGAGATTTGGCATGGCATATCTGAAATTACTTTCAGCTTCTCTCTGGCAGTGTTAACTGAAAATGCATATTATAATGTTTCAGCAGCAGAAATTCAATGACCTTGTAATCAACAATGGCACTCAATGTGCCTGTAACTGCTCATGTTAAAAAGGAAGTCTTAATTTATTACCTCTCAGGTACTGAGAGCATCTATTGTCAGCGTCAAACCTTCCAAAAGATGAGGTTTGCTTTTACTTTCCTTTAGCTTAAGGTTCTGTATTGATCTGTGAGATCACTCTAGCTGGTTAAAACTATACAAAATTTAGTTATATTTTGAGCTCTCAGTCCCCAGTGTAAGAAATCAGTCAAGGAAGGGAAAAGACCAGCACAGCTGAGTTGAGACCTGCTGGTCAAACTAAAGAGCAAGAAGGAAATGCACAGGCAGTAGAAGCAGGGACAGGTATCCTGGGAAGAGTACAGGGACACTGCCCAGTTGTGTAGGGATGGGGTCAGGAAGGCCCAGGTGCAGCTGGAGCTGAATTTGGCAAGAGATGCAAAGAATAACAAGAATGCAATGTCCAGGAATATTCATTTTCTGATCAGTCTAAATGAGGTCTCACAAATCTGTCAAACACTTCTCAGTTTGATACTTGCTGCTTGGCTTCTTTTGCAGATCTCAGGAAATGGACACATACTTATTTTCCAGTTGGGTGGTGGTTGTTATTGTTATTGCTGCTGTTGTTGTGGCTGTTTAGGGTTTTTTCATGCAAAACCGCATAACGTCCTGTATTCTACTGAAACATCCCTTCCAAATCTGTTTATAATTTTTGAGCTGTTTTACTTTAAAGCAATCTATTTCAAATATTTGTAACAGCTAGAATGAAGAAGTTGAATGCCTCCCTCTCTCAGTAAAGTCCCAGGAAGGAGATTAAAGAAGAACAGCTACAAGCCAACCCAAGGGAGGAGGAATTATGGCATGGATTTCTCCCATCTGCTAATTTTGGTGCATTTCTATATTTATTTCCCTTTCTGTCTGTGCAGATTATGAAAGCTTTGATTTTGATTTTGCTCAGCACTTGAGAACTTTAGTGAATATAAGCCAAAATGCCTCAAGTCAGGGACATAATTAGGAAGTGGTCTCTCAGCCAAAGGAAATCTTAAAATGCTGCTCTCTTATTGACTTTCTTAAGTATCTATTTGGAAAATATTATAATTCTAACAATCTATTCATTTGTATGGGTACATTAAAATCCTCAACCTACTCATAACTTCTGTTCAAAATCACTAAATCAATGTTTTAATTAGTTCAGTAGCACAGACATCCCAAGCTTAATGTTCTTGAGGTTGCACAAATACTACATCAGCCCTCCCACAAATTTGTCAAACACTTAAGTCAGCTGGTGGGAGTTCAATTTGTGTTGGCTGTAAATGGCAAGCAGAGACTTTGGTTATGGTAGCAGCACAAGGCTCCTAACACTTCTATTAGGGCTGATCCTAAACAAAAAGTTGTAGATAATTTTCTTTTGGTACTTCTGATATCTAAAGTAATAATAGTAATAAGAAGAATTAAAACAATAATTTCATTGTAAATAGCTGCAACTTCCTGATTTGTTAAAAATTATGAAATTTCTTTGAAGGCTTCTAGGATTGGTGTTCTCCCATATAACTTGAAAAACAAATCTCAGTCCAATGTGTATCACCCCTGCTTCATTCTAAACATCTCCTAATGAAAACAAATTAGGTCAGTCCCTGCCATTTTGAACACTAGTGGTATCATGTCAGATCAGTGGCTTTGTGGTAGAAACCAGTCACTGGTAGAAACCAGTTCCTGATGACATTAGTAGCTAATGCAGAATTTTGACTGTTGCAAAGTTTACTTTCATAGTATGTTTAGCTCTTTGTTAGTAAGAAATTAGTCCTGGTGCTTTCAAAAGGAGCTTCAATATAAGAAAGAATTAACAAGCATGAGAGGCAAAAAATGTGTCATATAGAAAAATAAGGATGTCTGTTGTTCTGTTGTTTGGTTTTTTGTTTTTTTTTCTTCTAATCACATATTTACCTCATTAGGAAAACTGGATCCAGAAGAATCCGGTAGTGTCTCATTTTAATAAATTATTAGACACTCTTAAGCTGCAGATTAGTAAGAGTATTAAAGGATTTTACAAGTTCAGAATAACTTAGGGCATTTTTAAATAAGCAAACCCAAAAGGCAATTTGATTGGTCAGGAAGAGGTTAAGAACATAAAATTTCTGGAAACCAAATTGTAATATTTACTTCAAAGACAGCTGGAGGGATCTCTTGTACTTTAATGGACTTTAATTATGAACCTGGCTATACAGAACATACATGTGCAGCACCATAAGTCTCTACCCTAGTTGCCCTTATTTCTCTACTTTTGTGAATGAATAACACTTACATTGCCACTACAGTTTCTAGGTTCCTTTTCAAAAGATATGTAATTATTGAAAATTATAATACAAGTATGAGAACAGGTTTTCTGTATTATAATAGAAACCCAAAAAGGCTTGTGCTATTTCATGTGTTTCACGTTTATACAGAAGAAATATTGAAATACTTTTTACCTTATGTCATTTCTTTCTTGTGTCTTGTGCCTCCCCACAAAGAAATTGTTAGTCTTATTTCATCACTTTCTTTGACTCAACTTTCCTTCACCTGCTACCTGTCACAGCTGCAGCCTTCCATTTCTTTTACTATGAGAAGAAAAGTAATAATTTAAACCATGTATTAAAGCCTTTTAAACTGAATTTTCAGTCTTATCAAGGGAATGTGACTGTCAACAGGGGAAAACTGCTTAATTAGTATAGCTTAAGCCAAATCAGGATTGAAGCAGTTTATTGATTTATTAACAATATGTAATTAACCAGTGGACTGCATATTCAAACTCTGTATCAGTAGTGCAACAGATAATCCAGAACACAAAACTGTTACAAAATATTGAGAAACACCAACAGATTTCTAAATGCTATTCTATAACTAACCCCAAGATGTTCTAATTACACACACACACACATATACAGGCATGTGTGCACACATATGTGCACAGGTTCCCACCATTGCACACACATACACTCCCCTCTCACCAGCCCTGTGTGTTGCAGCCATCCTCTCTCTTTTCCAAGATTTTGGGTTCCCCTATTTGCTCACCTCTCTGGAGGGAGATATGGGTGTTCCCACTTTTCATGTGCTCTCACAGCATTCTGCAGCCCCTGGATCTGCCCATGGGTGAGGAAGCCCTGCCACAAGGTCCCACACGTACACCACAGGTGTGGGTCCCCACTTGTTTCACCCTGGACTGACAGCCCACTATCTAGGTGTGGGCGGCTCACAGTGCCCCATGAGCAGGTGTCACTTATCTGGCCTAGGCGGTGGTTACAGTGTCATGGACTGCTGGCAGGGCCAAACCAGGAGCATACGACCTTGTTGCAGCAAATCTGAAGATATCTCTGATATTCTACTCTCTAAAAAGTTAAACAGAGCTAGATTTTTTTTCATTTTCTCACCTATTGCTGAAAAGATTATTTTAGAATTAGTTTACTCTTCTGTTTAAACCACTCACAGTCAAGGGCAAAGGCAAAAACTTATTTCTGTGGATTTACAAGCAAAAAGAAATTGTGTATGTGAGTTTAGAATCACAGAAGAGAGCTGGAGATTCCTAAACTTCGGTATGACTCAAGTTCTATAGACAAAATATTCTCTGGGAGTTAGATCAATTTTAACTACTGAGTAGGACCACAGCCTGATTTTTGTCTGATGAAAGACCAGATGTTGGGCTTGAGGCAACACTTGGAATATTGGTTAATGCTGTTATGTTGCTCTTGGATGAGGGTGTGGTTTGTTGTTTTCTTTTTCTCTTCTTTTTAACAGATACTACTGAGAAAAGGAAATGTTGCCATAGATGAGAAAATGGCGTTGCTGAAATTTAATTCTCCTCTTTTAAAAAAACAGCTTCCTCAGGAAAAAATTGACCACATATTAAATAACTTAACATTTAATGAAAGGGGGTTTTATTTGCAATGTAAAAATTCATTTCTGGTTTCAAGAAATTACTGTTTCTCAGGCACAAACTAACCTTGTTAACACAATTGACAGTCAGCCAGTCCTGTTGGTTTAAGTGGCATTTGATAGCACTGATATTGGGCTCTATTACCGTGGCTTAGTGCAGCTGGATTGTTTCAGACTAGCTCTGCTGAAGCACTGCTAGCAAGTATCAGTGGCAATTTTTCTTTTGGGCATCCAGAAATCTGTATGGTTCCCCAAGGAACTATGTTGACCCAACTGTTTCTGAAGTTACTATATGTTGCTTCTTGAATAGCTCTATTAGAGGCTTGGACTGGTGTAGGACTGTTAGGAAGGTGATCTCTAACTGTACATCTTATGCTTTTTAACAGTTGTAGGAGGCAATGGACCCCTCAGCCTTTATACTAGAAAAATCCCAGTAGAGCTATTTAGAGGACTGAGGCTTTGAATTACAAGCTCTGCATCAGATAGATTACAGCTTCCTAGATTTCAGCACAAAACCCAGTCAATTCTGGGTAATAATATTATTAGAGAAATATACCTGCTTTAAATGTTGCTCATATAAAAACATTGTAACACTATTAGAAGAGCTTTCAGAACATTGTCTCAAAGTTAGAAAAATCTGGAATTTGCTGGTGAACTATGAGATAGCTCTTGTGCAAATGTATTGCTTGACCGAAAATCAGCCACTTGATAAGCGTATACACAGAGCCATAGTTTTCTGGTTGTTTTTTGGGTTTTTTTTTTTTTGTTTTTCTCCTCCAGGTTGACCATCTCCTAATTTACTATGTATTCCTGAAGCTTTTCTTAAAAAAGAAAAAAACATATATTTGGTCTACTCATTTTCTCTGATGGCTATTATTACCCAGTTGCAGTGGTCCAAAACACTGAGCTCTGATAAATGCTTTGACCAGACATGGCACTCTTTTCCTACACTGCAGTCCATCCTACTCTGCATTTCACCCCACCCTCCTCCTCATCCTAGTCCCACTCTACAGTTAACCGATGTTGACACTTCTATCACAGAGCACAATCTGTTCTTTTTTCCAAATGAGTAGCACTTGTCAAACATTGCCAAAAATTACACTAAGACCCTTTGTTATTCTATGATTATTTATTATAATCTCATCTAATATGAATATGTATTATAGTGTTCTATAGTTCTATATAGTTTCTTCAGGCTGCTCACTCCAGATCCAGTTTGCCTAGTCCCCATTAATTCTTTCACCTCCTTAACCTTCTTGCTTGATCACCTCTCCTTACTAGTGTTTCCCTGCCAGAATCCTCCTTCCTTGCTCAGAATAATTTGTTCTTGCTTTATATTTCTCATGGAATCAGTTTTTCTTTTCTCTGTTTATGCAACCTAAAGGCAACCCAACTCATGCTCGGGCTTCCCCTGGCTGTTTAGCCCATGCTCTTGTTCATGTGGTCACAGTTCTGTATTCACTGTCAGTGTCTGTGGGACCTGTGAGTCTTTATGTTTCTGCTCCTCATGGATCCATCTGTCTCACAGCCGAATTAATACCAGCCACTTCAGCTGCCATTCTAATTTCTATCTTATCTTTTCCTCTCCTCTATAATGAGTAACATATTCTTGACCACACTTTATCAAATACCAGATATCTTTCCTATAACTCAATGATTTGGTTCATCAGAGAAATCCCTAGAATTTCTTAGCAACATTAAAGCTTACCTTTCTCTACCTAACAATAAATTAATTATTTTTGCTGAAATCTTCCAAAAATTTAGTCCAGTTAAAAACATACTAGGTGAAATTTCACAGAAAATAATGGTGTTTTTAATTACATTGAGACTCTATTTTTACTCTTACATATCACAGTTGAACACCACCACAGAAATCACAAATGGATGATGCTGCAGACTACTCAAATATAAATAATATTTGTTGTTATATTTATAGGAATTATAATTTCCATAAGCTCTCTATTGTAGTCTAAAAAGAAACATGGAACTGACAATTATCAAGCAGTGAAAGGAAATTGCTTTAGAGAGCCTTAGAAATGAGATATCAAGTTTAGTGACTTTTGTTCTTGTTTTGACAGGTTTTTAATTTTACTGTACATATTTTGTCTTATTTTAACATAATTTCTGAAACATATATGTAGTAATAGTAAGAATACTCATAATCAGAAGCAGATTCTTCAAACAATAATTAAAAAAATAAAAATAATAGTCTTCAAAATAACTTTGCCTAAAAATTCCTAGTGCTATAACTAAACAAGCATATGAATATTTAATTAAATCAACACATAGATATGTATATGTAAATACTGGTATGATTCAGATGTGTCCCTACCTTATTCCTCAAAAAATATTATCATTTTAATCTTTTAGCAGACTTGAAACAGCTAGGGTATTTTGAGAGTTCTCCATATATAAAATTCAGGTGAAAGTTCTAGAAAAATGGGATAATAAAAAATCCCCTCAAAATAATTTATCATTAAATGTAATACTCATCCAACTCCACTGTAATACTATTATAAGAAAAAGCATTCTCACAAATCTTAGTGCTCTTTGTCTTCTAGCACTTGATTATACTTCTTTAGACAGATGTTAAATGCAGTGCTGCAAAAGCAAAAGGTAACATTTGTGAAATACGTGTCAGGAAAGCAGCAGGAAATAAAGCCCCTCAACTCTTTTTGAGATAATCAGTTATCAAGAACAGTGCAACAAAAAGAGCTTGCAGAGAAATTAATCTTTAGAAGAGGAGGAAAAAGTGCATAGATGATTGGAAAAAGAAAGGGAAAGGAAAAAAGAAAGCTTGAGGTTTCCAGAAAGAGAGGTTAAGAAAGGTTAACCATCTAAAAGTTAGGCAAGTTTTCTCAAGCTAGTTACCTAGATAGTCAATAGAGATAAGCGACTCCTGAGAAGTGTGTAAAATACAAGAAGATAAGTAGACCTGCAAGTACCTAATGCTTTTATAAAGGGAACTATAAGGGCAAGCTTTAAAGAGGGATAATTTTTGGAGAAAATAATTGCATACTAATGTAATAGAAAGAGGCACTAGATACTTGTAACCTGGTAGAGACTTTAACAAGCTATAGCATGAAAAAAAAAAATCACGGTCAGCTTAAATTTTCCCCATGACAAGACTGCTATACTGTCACTAATGAAACAGAATAAGTTAAAAATCTTCAAAAGGCCTATTACCAGAACTGTTCGTAACAGGAAAAAACAGCTATTCTTGATGAAAAGAACTTAAATAGCGAGCACTGAGCCAAATTCAAAAATAATCTTATTCAGTGATGCATACGTACAGATGATGCAAGTTGCAGCGTAATATCATGTAGGCACAGGGATGACTTTGAGAGAAATGCTCCTCTGTGGAGAGGCAAGAATTCACCTGTGTGAGCCAGCCAAAAGGCAGTTCTGAGGCTTTATCTGGGTACAGCTCTGCCATCTTCACTTTGTGTGTCACAGCTGATTATGGCTGACACGTACCCTTTCTATAAACAATGTATGACAAAAATAAAACTTTAAAACAAGGGGTGAAAATAGTGTTTAGATTGACTTGAAATAACATGTGAGTAGTTGATCAAGTCATTAAATTTTAAATCTTATTAGATATTGATATTGACTGTAAATCAAATTCTGTTAAATGTCATTTTAAAAAGCCATTTCTCATCATCTCAACTGATCAGCCAGATCATTTCATCCCAGTGGAAACTGATACAGATAACCAAAGGCAAATTGAACATTGATAATTTTAAGTTCAATTTTGTAACATGACAGAAGTTGTAACAACTTGTAGTACCTTCAGAAGTTAAGAGTGAGGAAGGACTAAAATGGGATGTTTCCTGTCTTAAAGTAGGTTATAGCTCATATTGGTGTTATGTTGCTAACCAGCTCATTTTTCTCCTGTGTTCTAGGGGAACAGGATCTTAGAAGAGGCAATTTTTAGATAGCTAACATAAGCTAACAGCTTAGGCCAAGTGCTCTAAAAGAAGCAAGATGTATAAAAATTAACTGTGAGATTAAATATTTTTTTCAGAATTTAATTTTTCTGTCCCATATTTCCACCACTAACTTTTCTTTTAAGCTTTGGAAGGTCTGTCTTATATCAGACTTAGTCCATTAGTGTGAAGACACAAGATAATTCAGATTTTCTTTGTGAAAGTGATGTTCTTTTAAATAGGCTAGCTTTAGACACCAAAAGATATTTTTGTCAAAGGCATTGCAACACTAAGGGAGCATCTCTAAGCCAATCTTATTCTGTGGAAACCACTCTTCAAATATGATATCAGTAAAACCATCTCTAAACTTACCTATTTTTTTAAAATACCATTTCTGGCCGTCAGTAATAGCTGGCTTTAATCACGCCGTAGTTTTACTCATTTTGAATTGTTTCTCATGTTATGCATTCACATGGAACACCAACAGTGACTATTAACTTATTTTTGTAACCTTTATAATGTTTTAAATTCTCTTTTTTAAACTAAAATTAATGATGTAAAAACCAATATCCAAATAGCTCTTGTTTCTCCTTCTTTATTTTTCAGTAAATAATTAAATAAATATTCCATTTTCTGGAGGAGGAATTTATGTCCCAAAAAGTATTAATAGTTTTAAAGATATCAATGTTTATTTTTTTATAAATAAAAAAATAGCAATTATCTTAATGCATGAAGATGCTTTAAAGTGAAAACTGTGAAACAGATTTTCAAGCTTGCAACTGCTCAAATATTTTCTGTGATTTCAGCTTTCTTTTTGTATAAAATTAATATCCAGATTTATCTTTTTCTTTCTTTTAAAAATTGTTTTTGTCACTGTGTCCTAAGAATAGCTCCTCTTGATCTGTTTTTATCCCTCCTCATTGAAAACCATCATAGTCATCTTCAAATATAGGCTCTGATGAAAAAGATCTTACTGAAAAACAAATCCTATTAAATTTTACTACAAAACTAATTTAATTCACTCTTTGGAGAGGACAGAGAAAGGAGGGAAGGTAATTTCAAAGGTCATCTCAAAGACAGTACTCTGTAAATAATATGTTTTCTTCTGGTAGCTCAAGACTATCACTGTGACCACCCTCTAAATGTACTATTCTGTTTCCTCCTCTACAAAGTGTGGTTATATTCTAAGTAAATGTAAATTAGAATATTTTTTCAGGCTGTATTAAGTTATGTTCTGCCTACCACAGTGACAGTTTGTAGCCACTTGTTACTTAAAATAAATAGACTAGATCAACATCTCTTTTTTTGGTATATGCATATTACACATATAAAAGTACTTTTACTGTCTGCAAGGCACCCATCATTGACTTTTCCTTTTCACATATGGAAATCAAACCCATTCTAAGCCAAACTTCCTAAGTTGATGCCTTGGCAAGGGCTCTTTGGAAGCTATAGACTTCCTGGAGAACAGTCCTTTGGTTGAGATCTTCACTGATACTCCCCATATTATTTGTCTCCATGCTTCATGCCCTTCCAGGGGTTATTTATACTCAAAAGCAGTTTACCTCCCCCTGCTTCCTTTTTACTTCATCTTCCAAGAGCCTCCTCAGTGCTGTGACTCCCCGTTTAGCTGACCATCTATCTGACCTCTAACCGTAGTCTTGACTCGGCCTTCTGGGTTTCTTCTCTCTGTGGTTTAGACATTAGTTCAGGCATCAGTTCTTATGGCTAACATTGTCTTCAAAACAGACCCTGTGCATATTTAACGACTCAAAATGACCTGAAGGTCATAAATTGAATATCACTTTCCTTTCAAAAAATAGCATCCTTTTAATACTCTTGTGTAATACGAACAAGCATTGCTTCCTCCCATTTGTAGCCCTAAAATTATTTGCGAAGAAATACTGGATATAGCAAAAAAAAAAAATTTAAAAGAGAAATCTTTATGTAGAAGAAAATAATTGTAGACTGTAATAAAAGTTTTTGCAAATTTGTTTTACTTTAGTCAGAAAAATTAAATTAACACCAGACACAGTCCTTTCTAGGCTAATGTGCAATTTTTCAACTGGTTCACTGGTTTAGGTGACATGAGTAAAGTAATACATGTTACAAAGCACGACAACACCAAAAGAGTCAGTTAAGGGTCAGCTTATGTCTTTTCACATATTAACATACTGATAATGGAATCAAGGGCTTTGATAACAGAGAATCAGAAGTATAAACAAATCCTAAAAGGATGAAGACTTACATTCAGTTTACAGCTACTTACTTAGCTACAAAGCGCTTTCCAGCCTTGTCACTACACAACCAAATAGGTGAAATAAATTACATATTATCACCTACCACCTCATCTAAACCTCTGAAAATGCAATGAATTAATATGTTGTCTCTGAGGCTGTTTACATGAGATATTCTTTGTATTGGCAGCTGGTCAGAGGAAAGAAAGCTTTCTTAATCGCTAGCCATTTTTTATTAGAATAAAATTGAATGCATTTCACAAATGCATTCCCCTTTTCTCTGAGGTTAGAAACAAAAACATAAAATACTGAATTGTTTTCCAGATCACAGAATGTAGCTTGGTAACTGATTTAGTGTACTTTAATAGCTGGTTCCTAGCTAGCCCTTATATCATACAGTGTCAGCCTAGAAATGGCTGCTTGTTTAGAGCTAGTGATTCTTGTCAGACTTAAATAGATTCTTCTCCTATTCAGCCACATATTTCAATTAATAACTCCCATTTCCTAGAGTTATAAATGGAATATGCTTGCTTGGTTGTTTTTTTTCTTTCACATTAGTACAGATTTTAAAACTGTAAGTGTTCTCTTTGAATTGGTTTTCTGTGTAAACTGTGTTACATTCAATGCAGAAAATCTGCAGTTACTGCAATTGGCCTCAATCTGCTTGGAATGAAAAGGAACTAATCAATCAGAAAACTCACTCTCATATCTATGATAAATAAGCTGTTTGCATACATTCAAAGTGGATATGCTCCACCTGTTTGTTCAATGAAATGCCCTAGATTTAAGTGCCCATTAAAACTCACGACTCTCATCTGAACATCAGCTGCCAGGAAATGCCCCACCTAGATGAAATTTTTGCTTAATTAACAAAGGAAAAAATGTTCTATGAGTACTTAACACATGGTTACTTTGCACTGAGTGCTTTATATTTCCCTTTTTATGGGAACAAAACCATTCAATTTTATGATTTTCTTCACTTATAAAGCACTTATAAATATGAACTTGATCCTGGAAGATGCTGAGCATCTGGCCCAGGTCCAGAAAAGCACTTCAGTGCATCCTTAAGTATGAAACTAATCTTAGGGTTTATCTGACAGTTATGCCAGCTGCCTGTGTGCTCTCATGAATCAGTAGGGCTGGGCAGGAAGGATAGGGCTTTGGAAAACAAAATTTCTGTCTGTTCATGCTAGGTACTGCCTGCCGTTCACTATGTGGTTAGTGGAAGCCTGGACCTTTCAATAACCTGGCAGACCACCCTTTTATTACTAGCCATGATCTGATCAATGTTGTAAGGTACAAAAACAAATGATATGAATCCAGGTGTTTCTTGTAATAATTGAGGAACGTGCCAAAGCGTGGTGATTGTATGGCGACAAATGTACCAGAAGTGACGATAGTTCTGATTTCATGCAAGTCTAGTCATATTTCATATCCCAGTGCAAAACTATGGCAGTTGCATAGTCCTTATCTCATAGCAAGGAAACCTTGCTGACAACTTTGTCTAGGTTAAGAGTAGTTCTACTGTTTCATAAACAGTTTGATGAGAATAGTTAGGTGGATAATTGAGCACAAGCTTAAGGATGCCCATCCATTGAAGGACGGATATACCTTTTTGCCAGTGCAGCATTTGATCCACATGATCCACAGTCCATCAAAGTTAATGGCTTTGGTAGGCTTCAATCAGGCACAAGAATATGAGAATTGTTTCACTGATTGAGACCAAGAGTCAATCTAACCCAACATTATTTCTTCAACAGTGAACCTAAGCAGAGTTCTACGAAAGACTAGGAACAGGGCAAACGTATATAACCATGACCCTTCAATATCCTCTGAACCTCAAACTATTTTAATCTGAAAAGATTCCTCAGCCCAAGCATGGTAGGTCTATTTAGCAACCCAGAGTGGCTTACCCTTTCAATCTTTTCCACTGTTTCCCTGAGCCCCTCTAAACTTCTTAAATGCCGAACATACTTTAGAAAAAGTCTTTTGCAAGATGAGACATCTTTTCCTGGTTTTAACCTGTCTCTTACTGACTAACAGTTTTATGAGTCTCCCTGAATCTTATAAGTGTCATCTTGGCAGAGTTGTGAAGATTTTAACTCTATCCACCCTCTGTCATGCCAAAAATCTCATTACTTTGAAGATCTCTTTCATAATCTCTCAATGTTCTCTTTTTCCAGGCTGCTCATATAGCTTTGATCACCCTGTTCTCATCCCAATCCACTCTTTTTTTGGAGGAAGAGGGAATAAGGCTTTCCACAGTGAGTGTTTCAGTTGACTAGTTTTCTAAAGAGCTTGTCCCTTTGTCCTAATTAGTATGTGATAATTAATGTTTAGTGACTGATAATGTCAAAGCTTTACACTAAAGCCTATCTGTCCCAATAGTCTTAATCCCTCATCTTCCCTCACCTAGTTGCTTCCACAGAACTGTTGCATTAATTGCACTGTATAGTGACTAATCCATTGAATATAAAGTGAAAAAGATTTTCCTTAGGGTTGGATCAGCTCCATAGCAAAACCAATGTTTCCTTTTCTTGTCATATTCATGACTTAAAAAAATGGTTTGAAAATGAAAAGATGAGAAGAGAACAAAAATATAAATAGGATTATCCCTCTCAGGAACCCAAATACAAGCAAGAGTTATTGCAAGATGGAAAGGACATGACTGCTTTAGCTTGAATTTTAAGCAAGATGAGTGAATGAGTGAAAAATACTGAGTTTTAGCCCATAAGCTTAAATTCAAAGCTTTTCAGATCAAACCAGCATTGTGACCATTTTCACCAAAAAGCAAAAGTATATTTCTAGCCCAGTCATGAATTATTTTGCCTAGGGGGGAAATAAATCTTTCCCATAAAACCAGATATTGTAGTGAACTATTTCTATTATGTTAGTATAAAACTTCGACAGATGGTGTGCTTTGGAAGAACATGGACTAATTTGATTATTTCCTGTGAATGCTTTTGTTAAAGTAAAAGGAATGTGGAAAGAATATCATAGCTTTCATCCGTCTGGTCAAAGCAAATTTTATGTCAAACTAAGGATTTAAGAAGATTATTTTGATTCATATTTAAGGTGGTTAAAGTCTTTTTAGGTAGCAACGTTTGTAAGGGTAAAATATTTTAATTTTTCTGTTCTTCCAAAATGAGACTTCAGGCCACACAATAACACAAATCAAAACTGTTAAAAATAATATAGGATATGTTGACTTTTTACTCCCCCCCAACAGAATGAGTGAAAGTATTGTCCTGTCACTAACTACCAGTGTTCAGATGGAGTACTGCGGTCCTTAACAAGAAAAAAAGATTAAAACTACCCTATTAGCTCCTGCAGTTCTTTAATTTAACCCTTAATTAAGCTTGTATTCCAGGCTATTGGTTCTTAACTACAAGAAAATGCAGCAAAAGCTGTTCAATCCTATCAGCACAAACCCAAACCTTAGTGGTTGGTTAATGAATGGCTTATCCTACTTCTCAAACAGGTAGTCTATGGGGCTATAGCTAACGTCATGATATAGCTGAACCGTTGCTGAAGCTATGGTTCCATACTGCAAGAACTGACAGATTCTATTTATTGAGGCTTAGTGATGGATTCTGCCAGATCTGCATTTCTGGGATGAGATCTGCAGGGCTGAATGAATCTCCCTGCTTCTTGGGACAAAAAAATTGTAAGATTTGGAATATAGTTAATGTTCAGAAAAGAAAAC
Organism: Scopus umbretta; assembly: GCA_013400535.1. NCBI lineage: Eukaryota > Metazoa > Chordata > Aves > Pelecaniformes > Scopidae > Scopus > Scopus umbretta. Next base: position 19,721 of record VZTL01030952.1, read on the forward strand.
TAAATTCTAAATGAGGTATCTAAGAAGGTATCTAGAACACATTGGCTCTGTTATACTTACTTCGCCTGTTTCAGTTATCTTAAGTCTTTCCATCATTTACTTTGGGTCTGAGATTTCTGTCTGCTGTTCTGTTGTCATGCAGAGTAACTGCAGTCATGTGTCAGTGTCAGTCTTGCATTCTAGGTTGAAATGAGTTCAGAGTTGGAGAGAATGATCTTTCATTACATGTTTTGCAATTGACTGAAAAATGTGGGTGGAAAATTTTGAAGTAGGTAATCAGTGTTTATGTGTAACTTGAAACTGTCATTAGAATATGGTAAATAAATTAAAAAGTGGTACTGAATGAGAACATGGGTAAGTTCTCATACCCATGTGGTAAAGCTAGCTCACCAAATCCTTTCCTTTGATCCAAGATGTCTGTTCTTTCCATTGTCTCCCAAGGCTGCCACAACTATGGTGATATAACTGCTTGTAAAGTCATTATCAAAAACTTCGGTTTTCTGTCTGTTGATTTTACAGCCCAGATCTTTACAGTGATTCAGTTCAGAGTATTGTACAAGCACAAGTCACAATGCCACAACTGCTGCACAGGAGAGGGTACCAGTGACAAAGGGTAGATGCATCAGAATTTCTCTCGCCACCAAAAAGCAAGTGTACTGTGACAACCAGAAAGGAAGAGACCACTGAATTTAAGCTGCCTTCAAATTAATTTTATACACAGAAAGGTTCTTATTGTGTATCTATCATTGATATAAAATATTTTCACTAACAGTTTGCCTAAACTGTATGCATTTCATATGCTGTACTAATATTGCTTTTCAATTTTACACATCAACATTTCTGTCATTCTCTTCACCACCTTCAATCTGTTCTTCACTTTTAGTGTCTTCACTGTTTTCAGGTTCTTCTTTGTACTTATATCATCTTCTGTTCCACCCATGGAATCTAAAATACAGAATTTCTTAAAAACATTAGCTACAAATTCTAGATATATCTGATCTGGTGGTCTCAATATAATGACAGGGCAGTTTTGCACTATTTTGTATTTTTTCCTGTAGAAGCTTGGACATGATCCCTGCCAATATTCATTCAGGAAGACTTCAAGTGGTCTTTAAAGGGCATGTTCACTACTACATAAAGACTTTTGATGTCATTCCTTTTGGTATAACCACAAGATCAATATTCATTTTCTTGGCAATATTCATCACAGAAGGCATCAGATGACCTTTGAATGCATCTAGGAGAAGCATTCTTCTTTTTCTTAACAGAACAGCTGGTATTCTGATCCAAATGATGTTCAGCCAATTCTTCATTAAATCTGTAGACATCCACCCTTGGTTTTGACATCTCACAATTATTCCAGTAGGCAGCTATTCCTTCGGCATTGCTTTATGCTTCTGTATCACACATGGTACCAATATTATACCATCTGTTAACACTGCAAATATTACCGTATCATTCATATTTTCATCCATCAAAGCTTTGATGGTAGTAGATTTTGTACCTATTTTTTCAATGCTACAATGGATGGCAGGTCAAAATAAACCAGTTGTCTTTTTGGCTCAGCACAGCCTGGCAAATTGAAGTTCTTTGCCATAGGCAAAATAAATTATGTTGTATCATTTGAGCAAAACACCGCTTACTGGTCGTGAATTCTTGCTGTGAAAAGTTTTGTACTCGTGCTAGGTCTTGATCTTTCTGTTTAATCATTTCCTATGTATTTGGGTTTCCATCTCTTCTTTGACTACGCATATATTATACAACTTTATTCTCCCTCTCCTTAGCAGTATCCTCTTCTGCGTCCAACTGGGCATTAATTTAGTGCATAAAAGCTTCTATTTTGATTTTTTAAATATTCTCACATTTTATTCTGCCATTATATTTCTTCTAAGCACCACAGCTGTTATTTTTTTCTGCATACAATGCCACCATTAGTTGAAAATTTGCATCATACCCTCTTCCTATACCTTTTAGTACATTCCCTTTTGCACTCATATATCTCATCTGCAGACCAGCTGCTATTTCACAAATCAGTTATAAGATTCAGGTAGATTCATAAAACTGCCAGAAATAACAGCGAGATTCTCTGAGCTACAGCAGATCGCACAGCTGCACCAGTAAGGGAGTGAGGAAAGCAGCAGTAATCATGCACTCTCTCTATGCCACCTTAGTCCCTCTGGGCATATTTGTGTTTCTTTATCACTATGCAACTTCTCACACTGCACAGTCATATTGCACTTTAACCTGAAAAGAAGATGAACCAAAATTTAAGACAATCCCTGATTTTTAAGTTAAACTACTTGGAAATAAAACCTCATCTTCTTCTAGGCACATACAGTACATATTCAGTCAAGGAATCATTAGAGTCTTGATAGGATAAGGAAGATCAAACGTGAAAATTTAAATTATGAAATACCTTCCTTTAGTCCAGGTCCTAAAGGTTGAATGAAAGGTTTCCTAAATGTCTCTAGTGCCAGGAAAAAACAAAAAGGTAAGTCCACCTTTGAGGTCATTAGGATGGAGAGAAGCAGCTGTAAATTGCCTAGGAATAGATGGCATAAATTAGAGCTTCAGCATGTGTTGAAGACCTTAGGTATCTTCAAATGGTAATATCATTTATTTGAATCAACATAGAACTTAATAACAGTTCTAGCTACACCAACTATTTAAACAGCAGAACTGAGGATGAACTAAGGGCCCTGTCTTGTACAAATTTTTCAAAGTTTGATTCATCTGTTTTTACTGAAAGTCATCAAAAGTGAGAGATAAAGAAAAGGTGGCATATAAATTTTGTGTGAGTGTCAGGCAAATGGATACAGGAAATACTCTGTGGTGAGACTGGAGGGTATAACCAAAGTGAAGGACTCGTAGCAATCAAAGTAAGAGGTTTCCATTATTTCTGAGTTGTCCTGGTTTTGGCTGGGATACTTAATTTTCTTCCTAGTAGCTGGCATAGTGCTGTGTTTTGGATTTAAGATGAGAATAATGCTGATTACACACTGATGGTTTTAGTTGTTGCTCAGTAGTGCTGACACTAGTCAAGGACTTTTTCAGCTTCCCATGCTCTGCCAGGGGCACAAGAAGCTGGGAGGGAGCACAGGCAGGACATCTGACCCAAACTGGCCCAAGGACTATTCCATACCATATGGCGTCACACTCAGTATAGAAAGTGGGGGCAGTTGGCCGGGGGCCAGTGAACACTGCTCAGGGACTGGCTGGGC
>VZTL01030955.1:1784-13553 GCA_013400535.1 Scopus umbretta
CCGCCATCACGTGTGGCCCCCCCCCCCCCTTGCTCCCTTTGTCACCAAAAAGTAAGGCACTGGAAGATTCTTAAGATAAACAGCACCAAACCGGAGCAGTCAGAAGAGCTGTTGGCAGGGAGAAGCATCTCTGATTCACAAAGACGATTCAACACCACTAAAAAGCCTTCCCCAGAATGGGACTTTTCTTACTGAGATGCTAGCTGTCCTGCCAACCGAGCTGTCAAGTGTGGAGGAACTTTCCACATGGACCACTATCAAAAAGCAAATATAAATCAGAAACAATGGTAAACTAGCAATACCCGATAAAAATAGGTAAGAAACACTACAGAAACACCTTGAACAGATACAAAATGGCAGGCTGCAGAAGATAACATAATCCTGCAGTTTCTAAGTAGAGGTAAGTAGAAGAAAGAAGTCTGTTCAATTTCAAACCCACAAAATCTTAGGATTACATTTAAATCTGTTGTAAAACAATATAAATGGATTGATTTGGTCTGACGTCAACTTTTAAGCTGTGCTGTTCAAAGAAGACATTAGCCGCAGAGTTCCCATTAAAGGGAGCTGAGCATTTGCACTCTCCTACTGAGTGTGAGGGTTGCACCACTACCACATCAGAATGCTTTCAGATCTGCAGTAGTCTACAAACATCCAAAAGCTGCTTTCCAGTTTTAGTCACCAAAAATGCAACAATGAATTCCTTTCCAATTCTTACTTTAAATGACACCCTGCAAAGAATATCTTCATCCAGCTTTCACAAGTTTCGGTGGTATTTTTTTCTTTCTCTGCCTGCACTACACGTTACAGTGGCATTAAAGGCAAAGGGCCTTTAGATGAAACACAGAGTTAAGTGTTGTTAAGATCTAGACTATTGTCTTCTTCAGCCATTGTTCTGGAAAGAACTTTGAAATAACTTAAAGCTAGAAGCCCAAAGTTGGTTTTATATCCAAGTACCTTTAAACTAGAAATCACTTAAAACACTCTTTAGCAGCCGTTTCAAGCTTGTGCTAACCCCACCTAATGACATACCACCCCCTTGTTATTAAAACTAATCATATAACAATTCAGCTGTCCAGTTTCCATGTCTCTGTATGATGTACTTGTTGACTTACTGGTTTTCATGTTTCTTACAAATTCAAGCACTTTAGTGCCCTTAATGCAAAGTCTTACAGCCAGTTATGTAGTCATTAAGGCAGTAAAAAAAGGAAAATTTCTCCCAATCCTTTTAATCTATTTTTCTCCTGTGCGTTGTAATAAACCCTTCTAAATTTTTCTGAATTAATCCTTTGCTTGGGAAAGGGGGAACAAACCAAAAAAAACCAAACCTCAAACCCTAACACCTACCAGTGACCTGAGACAAGTTGCCTTCAGCAGAATCCAAATCCCGGGTCACTGATGGATCTCCGCCTGCCTAATTAAACTGCGGACAGTGAACTCTAGGCTATAATTCTCCTCCTCACAGAGCGGTAATTCATCATTTTGCCATGCAGCTCATGTTGTCGGGCAAGCTTTTGTCATATGTAATGTGCCAGGTTTTGTTTTGATAGGTGACTTTTAATTGAACCATAATGCCATCGCTGCCAGAGTATAAGAGGACTGAAGTTATAAATCATAAATCCAGATCTATAGCACTTATGCTCTTGGAAGTGTATGAATGTTAAAGGAGCCTGGTACTATTAGGTTTTCCAAGAGAAATGAGCTGCTATGAAATGGTACATGCCACGGTATAAAGTCACAATAATTATTTATGTAGATTTATAAGAGTAGAATAAATGTAACAGGTGGTGCAATAAGCCACCTGATGAGCGAGTTATGATGAATGCTGTTGGACTGGTTATAACTTCTTTAAAGTATTTGAGTTTATATCCTAGCAGATCTCATAAATTGAGAAATGCTTCAGTAATTTCAAACAACTGAATACAATGATAGGTAATTTGCAGTTAGTAAGAGCTTTTTATGGCTAGTGCAATTAGTAAGTGAGCGCAAGCAGAAGTCTTGAATAATAGCTCAACTCCTAGATATAAAAAACTGTAAAATTAGGGAATATATTTTAAAAAGTGGTGGCAAAAAAGCCAGATTAACTGTCAAAAGCCATGAAAATCTTCCATTTAACAATACAGAGACTTTTCTAGCTCGCATGTTACAGCAAAGCACTATAATATTACACTCAGGACCCCATCCTACTGCAAGCATGGCTATCCATGGTAAAATCCTTACAGATGTATAGAAGTTGAGCAAGAGGAGGAATGTTCCTCTCCTGTATTGCAAAAAGATGTCCTTTTCTTCACTGCTAATAAGCAATTTTACACATGAGCTTATTACATATTACAAAATAACGCATGGGCTTGTCAAGTTCATAAGTTTCTCAGTTACTTTTAAAGAAAATAAAGCTATGTTGGTAGTAAGATGCTTTTACCAATAAGGGATTCATCCATTTTGCTCTTCTATCTATTCCAAAGCATCAGAATTTTGCAAACAGCAGCTCAGACAATATCATTATAAGGTATATACCAAGGAATCTTTAAAAACCAGGCTCCTGATCGAACTCAGAATGGTATCCAAAAATAGGTCTTCCTGATATTCATGGACATGAAGGAGAAGACTTTTCCTTGCCAGCCTTCATTTTTCTCAAAGACAGTGAATTAAATCACTCTTTAATCCTCTAAATAGCTCCCCAGATCTCAAAAGCACAGGAGCACTTTTCTCCCCTTCCCAGCCAGGCCTTGGTTTTGTATCACATTTTCCTTTTCCCTACTGAATTTCCTTACTGCTTACATGGGTACCAAGGCTTAATTTGCTATGCTATAATTCAAATTACATTGACTTTTACCATGATTCCTAAAGACAGTGATTTACCTCCTGAACAACAAGTCATCATGAACTTTTCATGTGTAAGCCCCATTTTAATCACTGGACTGGCCTTGATTAAGCCACCTGACCAAAGCAGTAACTAACTCACAATATGCAAGGAAATTATAGAACTAATCCCTCTGGATTTTTTGTTTATAGACACTAGGTATGTCAGCTGTGAGAGATCAGTCTTTCCTCATTTTTGCCTGATCATACCTTTACTTTCAGTATTATGGGATTTTTCACTTGAATAATTTTTATTGGTATTGTACAATTATTATAGCTTTAGAAAAGTATTTAACACATGCATATGAAACCCCAATATCTTTCTACATCTTAGATTAGATCTCTCCAGCATATCCCTCTCCATACTGCAAAACTGTTTTTTCATACAGCCACAGTAGTTAAATATCAGTTATTCAGTTATTCCAGCTAAACATTATGGAAATAATTTGGAATTAGCAATCACTATAGAAAACAGGAGTTTCATTATATTGTTTTTAATTTGAATTGAAAGACATGCATAAAAGCAACAAGGCTTTGACTTTAAAGATCATTTCTACCTTGAACTATTTCAGTGGAAAATTGGTTAAAAATAAATTATACGAAATTAGCCTCAACTAAAGTAGCTGTCATCTAATTGCTTGTCTTTTGCATGCCTTCTTATTTAAAGAAGGTAGTATCTAACATTTTTCTGCATTTCAGTTTTGCAGGCTTCAGGTCACAAAGTCATCCTGTACACATCTTATGTTATAATTGATAACTGATGGAGTATTGCTATGTTTTTAATCTTCCTGAAACTGCAGTTTTGAAATTAGAGACTTTTATCACTCCATTTAACCAGCTACAAAGATATGAAAAACTGTTTAGTCAGTATTTCCAGAATTCAATCACACAATCACAAGTTCTTTCCAGCCATTAGCAGACAGCTCACTAGCTTTGTCACTTAATGCAGCTGCAATGCAATTGACAGAATGACAAATCTTTTTATGAGGACTCTGAGTCACATCAAATTAGTCACACAGAGATGTTAGTAACGTATAACCTGCAAAGATGTAACGTCTTTCTGATTTTATACTTTCCGTGTTGTTATTCAGTCACTGCTGCACAGACACAGATAGAATGTCTTTTCGATTTTAAACTACTCCTGCTACCACTTGTGCAGGGTTTTATAATTAGTTTTAAGCTAGGGCAAAGAATTCACTGTAATATCTGAAGTTGAAGATGTGAAAATGTATCTAGCGAAAACTAATTTACACAAATATTACACTATTTATTATACACCAACTGTATTATATGCAGAATTTTCTTTAGCTTCAATCTGCAAAATCAAACCTCAAAGGCAGGATCCTTGCAATATATGTTCCAGCTGGACTATTATATCTAGATTATATGAGAATCTTATTCAAACCTGGTCTCTCAGAGCTATTTGGTCTTCTCTGTTGGCTTCATAATTTGACTTACAGTATGGGTGGCTCTGCCTCAGAACAAATCCATAAACCAACAAAATAAAGCATAAAACCAACATTGTGATCCATTTGCCCCACTAGCAGTTCTGAGATACGCAGTTAAAACACAGTGTCAGTCTCAATAGGATTGTAGCTTGCTGGGGAGTAAGTCTTTCTGGCTCCACTGCATGGCCAGGCTCAGATTTTGACATAAAGACACCCGCCTAAGGACTGAAAAGAAAAAGAGGATTTTTGTTAGTTTAGTTTCAGAATAAAGGGAAGGAGTCTGCCTGAGGTTTCCCATTACCGAACATGAAAAAAAGTTGGTTTTAAATACACAGGCAACCACCATTAAACAGAAGGAAATGGCAGAAAATCCTTAGCATTGAAAATGCAAAATTATTGTTTATTGTGATCATTATGATCTCAACAGTGACTTAAGTATCTTTAATTAACTCACAGTCATGTCAGTCATGCTTAGAGCACTGCTTTGAATATGCAGCACTACTGAAAAGTATACATTTCAAAAATAGTGACTATCACATAAGTATTTAAGCCAAGAACCACTTGAGCAGGCATTGCTGTAAGTATGTGCATGGGCCCACACTGACTAGAGCAAACATCCTGGAAGCTGCTGTCAAGACTAAATCCATGGTTATCCAGGCTGGGCTGGATAATGCCCTTCAGAGCCACCCGTGGGCTTTGCTCCCCACAAAGCACCCTGATGGACTTGGGCTTGTCCATGGGCAGTCTGCAGGACACGGGCGCTGCAGGTTTCAGGCAGCAAATGAAGTCGAACCTCTCTGTCCCGTTTTTGGAAGAATTATGGAAATGGTTATTTCAGAACATTTGCAAATGTTTGTACAACATGCAATGCACCACAGCTGTTATTTCATTCTTGCAAACACAAGTCTTGCCTTTGCTAAAGGTCTTATAAACTAATTTTTAATAACTCCAGTTTGAAGTCCCAGATATTGTTGTACAACATCTTAAGGACAGAGAACACTTTGGATCCTCAATCAGGCCTGTCACGCTAGAGGTCTGGAACCTACCCTTCTAAAATCTCCTACACAGCAACCTCTATGACCTCGGTGATTTTGGAGTGGTTATTTGGGAAAATCAAACTGCTTTTGTAGGACATTAATCCTGTTTTTTGCAGTAGTCTTTCTCTCTCTCTCAGCTGTTTGTTCCCATATCTCAATCATGCACTTTGGACCACAGCACCAGAAAACGTCATTACCTTCAGCCTTGAATGACTGAATTCAAGCACTGAATTCCCATACATGTACCTTTCTTATGTGAAGTGAAACATTCTTCAATATATCACTGTGCACTTGCTGTCTGGAGAACCAGTGCATCGCATGGAAGAAATAAACTTATCTTGCAGGCTTTTCCAGACTGTGGGCCCTGACTTCTAAGTACCTATTCTTTCTCACAGAAACTGAAGGACTTGCACACCTTAGAGATGTCTAACTTTCTGTTGCATCTGTCTAAAGATGACATAGCAATTAAAAAAAATGTAAAAGAGGATCTCATTGATTGACAGACCAGCTAGCAGAGAAGTTGCTTTAATCTTATTATTTTGGAAATCCAACCCTGGTACCAAATTCTATGCAGTAAGGAATATGAAGCTGGATACTGAAATATTAACAACGTTCTCTTACTGCTTTTTTACACTAACGTCAAAATTGACCCCAAGTTAATACATTGTCCCTTGAAATATAAGGATCGATAAGACTTGATTATTCTTTCTCAACCTGCCATTGACCTGTGCTTACTTCAGTAGACATCTAAACTTTTCCTTACTCCACCTACTAAGTATTTGATTAAAATAAACTTTATTTAAGGCGTTGGTTTATTTTCCATTGAGGTATTCTGGGCCCTCCAAGTAGTGTGTTACCTCTTGATGTCTGTTCTTGGACTCTTAAGCAACGCCTCTGAGATCTCAAGATGATCATAACTTGACTTTGAGGCTTTACCAAATCCACCCAAGCTGAAGGCAGAACGTGTTGCTGCCAATTCAAATTATTTTTCTGCTCCTATAATTCAAACTATAAATTGCTACATGTCAGTATAAACAAATACTGCTATTTGTTCATGAAATGTATGTGCCTCAAAGTTAATTTGTATTTGTACACAAATTTGATTTCTATTTGTATGTGGATTTTAGGATAATGTTCTTGCTACTCTGCCTTTAAATTATTTATTAACTGTTTAGATAAGCAGTCTCATCTTTTCTTTATTCCCAGAGAGGTGAGATCAGGGATGAACAAAATGCATTTGCCAATAACTACTATTTATTTTGGTCTAAATGAAAGTGCGCGTTGCCATTTATCCTTCTGTATGGCATTGTGAATTTACATAATGATGTATGATAACAGTTATAAAAAGGACACTCTGTCATCTTAAAGAAATGAAGCCAATTGCAGAGATAGCTGCACTTCAGCAGGGTTGAAGACAGCTTCTACCTCTTTAGTCTTCTCTGTACTTCAATTTAACAGGTAAATTCCCAACACTAAGTTAAAGTAACATTGAAAAACATACTAGAATTTTTTATTCATAATATTTTGTCTTTGAATAGAACTTCAGTATCTTTTTTAATTATCCATGAAACAAAAAGGTATACTCAGAGCATGAGAATGATTGTTCTTTCTATTTTTTTTTTCACTTCATTATTCATTGAAGCAGCATAATCCAAATATTTTGAATCAGATTTCTTTATCTCTGTGCAATATTTATGTAATGTCACTGTTTCCTCCCCTATATCACTGAAGATACCCTGGACTTGCATAGGTGACAGAGACCTGAATAAGGGCCACTGCTTCCCAAATCACCGCTTTCTTATTAGTAATGCTGCTCTTGTCCACTCTTGACCATCTCTCACTTCATGTAACTGTTCTTCTTCAGCTGAAGTTCATCCATTTCTGTGTTGCAAAGAACACTCTTCCAGTCCTTTTGCTATACCAACCTTTCAGTGAGCTCTTCCTTTATGTTCTCTTTTCTATCCACAACACCAAGTAATTTTCTCTTATGTTTTGCATGCAGTTTTCTTAGATCTCATTTCTTCTTCCCACAATCCAAAAAATTCCTAAATTGAACAAATTTATTGGGCAACCTTAGCTAATACTACCCCCCTATGCCGGAACTACCTTCCCTGGCTAGCACTGAATCCATCTTTTCTGCACATAATTATGGCTGGCCTTTTAACAGTGCCACCTGCCTCGTATCTTTCCCTGTCATTTATTCACATTTTATTCAGTTCCTATTTTTTAAATACAGCTAAAAACATAACAGGGTATTTTCAACATCCCAGCTTCTCATTAGACATCACACGGTGATAATCATTCTCCCTGAACAGCAAGTTATTTACCATTATTTGCTGTCCTATATCTAAAATCTTGTAAGTGCCTGAGGATAGAGACTTGTCTTCTATTTCAGTCACACATTATTTACACAAGTTATTATTGTTAATTATTTATGTACTTCCCTTGTCTTATGTTCGTCTTCCTGTCCATCCAACACTCTGCATCTATGTTCATTGCCCTCGTCAGTCCCTTTGACTGTGACAACCTCTTAAACCCTTGCTGCGACTTTGAATATTTTTCCGTATCCCAACTTATTGTCATGACAATAATAACCCTTTTCATTAACAAGGTTAGAAGAATGAAAATGCAATAAAGAAGAAAATAAGACTAATAATTTGAGAAAGTATGCTATGGTGATCCTCAAGAGCTGCTTTGTCTCTTAGTAACTGGTAACAGGAATTAAGATGACAGGGCAAATCACTGGGAGCATAATAATATCAATGATAATGAAAGGTTTGTATAATTCCTTAGGAAAAAAAAATGTTATCAAACCAAAATATTTTTTCTTTTCACCTTTTTTTTTCTTTTTTAACATGGCATTATTCATGTCATGCTTGCAAAGTGCTTACAGGGAAACAAACCCCAAATTTTAATTCAGAAACAGAATTTTTCAAACACCTACTCAAGAAAAAGGAGGAGGGAGCTGCAGGAGAAGGAAAGACATTTCAAAATAAAGCCTAAGCTATCTTTGTGTGTGTTTAAAAAAACATTGTGAAAGAGAATATTCCATAGAGGGAAAAAAACCCCAAAAGTCAGAAAATAATACAATGTTTTGCTTTTTTATCATATTATTTTACAATGAGCCAGAAAATACTCATATTCTTGCAATTTTCTTAATGTTTAGCTCCCATTTCAGCAATGTTATGCACATCATAAAGCACCAGAACATTTTTAAATAACAATGAAATTCAGTGTGTATTGTATGTCATACCACAGGACACAAATATGATATGACGTACTACATTAATCTGCCAAGATACCATAATAACTATTACTATGTGTTTTCAACTTCTGATTTAAAAAACACAAAGAGTTACAATTCAAATCCTAACTGGATAAAAAATTACTTTTATATCAGTGCTATCTCTGGGGATACGCTCAGAATTGAAACGCTTGTTTTTTGAACACTTTGACATTATTTCTCATTGAAATGAGCATGAGAAATTGTTCATCAAAAGCAGAGAGGGAAAAAAAAGGGATTAGCATTTTAAACCTATCCCAGGAGTTTGACTTAAAATTGAGGTAATTTCATAGCCAGCTAGAATTTAACTCCTTGTAGACTGTAAATGGTAGTTGTCATACTGCTCACACAACAGGAAGAAAAAACACTAAATATCTTTATCCTCTAATGACCTGAACTTTAAATGAAAAAGCTTCTATGTTCATAAAGCAGTAAGATTTTTTTTTCTTCTGACATTTTAATTTATTTATGCAAGAAAATGATTCTGACAAGGCTTTACAATTACATTGCCATGCTACTATAGTTTCTTCTGCTCTTGCTGTCCTTCCAGATTCTTATCTGTTCTCCTCTCCTAACTTCTTTTTCTTTCCATCCTTTCTTATTCCCTTATTTTCTCTCCCTTATCTCTTTTCCATATTTTTATAATTACAAGTAAAAGTATAAAACTATAAAACTTAAGAAGCCTTCAGATAGATCATTACTAATATAATTACAGTATGGAGAGCACAGTGATGTTTGAATGTAAATTAGAGTGAGTTTTTACAGTTCATTAGAAAGACTCAGGGATTGAATTTAGTTTAATCAAAGCTTGAGTGCTCCCAGTATACACAGCACATACCTAGTGAAAAAAAAAACCCCACCACATTAATATAGACTCGGAGATTAAAGATGTATGTCATGCTTTGCATACATTTAAAGGAGTCCATGCAGGGTGCATCGCAGACCCTAGTACCTCATGGCCTAATGGAGTTGAACGAAAAATAATCACCTGTAATTCATTAATTTGCAAATGACTATACGTTACTTCACTTTTCTGCATGCTTTCTGCAAGCATTCCTCCCATAGACAAACACATGCTGGGGGAGATGCCTGTCCCCAGTCCTGCTGGCTTTTGCTAGACTCCTGCCACAGAGGGCAGCAAGCCCTCAATACCTGCTCCTGCATCATTTTCCACTTTATCTGACCTAAGGTCATTTCAAATGCATTTGGCAGTTTAGCCAGGAGAAGAAAGGGTGCTTCCCACTGCTGATTCTGTCCTGTTTTATTTCCCCGTGAGGAGCACTGGCTCTATTTCTGGGCTTCAATGCGCTCCGGAGCTAGTGAGAATGGCTCTCGGAACCAGAGCTCCTGGGAGACCCAGCTCCCTGCACCCCCGTGTGTTGACAGTATATAGGAAATACGTTTCTCACCTGCTCACTGGAAAAGCATATATCCTCAAGTTAATAAACAAAAAACTGGAGTGTCATTCCTCCTAGAAAATACCTCTGTGGAAATTTCCTAGGATCTCTCCTTGGCTGCTGGTTTTCCACTTAGATTTACTTTGTGAAACTTAAAAATGTTCAGGGTATTAATCCAACTGATACGACTTTCCTTAGTGTTAAAATTTAAATGCAACTGTCATGCCACATTAAACTACTTGTTCTGGAGTAGTTAGTTTTCTCACAGTATTTTTCTCAAATTATCTTCAGATGTTTAAAAAAAGGGCCAGGGACAGCCAGAGAAGATCTTGCAGAACATGCAGCAGCCCAGCATGCAGGGGCTTACTGGGGCACATCTGCAGACTGCTTCTGATGGGGAATGGGCAGCTGCTGCAAATAGCACTCTTTAAGAAGACCACGCTAGAGCCTGCGTCATTCAGGGCGCACACGTGAGTGCACCTACGTGCCTTGCAAAAACGTACTGAAGAATTGGCAGTTTAATGTGGAGAGGTACTAGCTACAGGAGGGATGGTCCATACTAAGAAGGCCTGGGAGAGCAAGGGCGATGCTGCCCTACGTGCCGTGCCGTGGGGAGGCTCTGAGCCTCTGGGCCGTAGCTGCGTCAAGACCAGGGCAGCGGTGCCCGAGGGCTTCTCTGGCATGGCCAGAGCAGGGTCCAGAGCTACCATGGCTTCCTGGGCGCTCGGCCGCCTTGGGTGTAAGCACCCTGGCTTTAATCAGTTTACTGTCTGCACAAAGTGGGCTGGGTTTCACCGCTTAAAAAGCGCTGGAGTGGATTTGTGTGTTAAGTTTCTACTGCCCTAAAAATAGGAGTTGATAATTGAAAAGCTGGCAGATCCTTTAATTATAGGGGAGCAAACAATGCCACTAGAGAAATGTAAATACAGCCTAATTGTTACTTCTTTATTTCACTGTTAAAGAGCCAGCTGACATAATGGCAGGCATGGGATAACGCCTGTGTCTTCAGCAGCAAGATCTGCAATCAAGTTTTTAAAATGTTCCTCATTTGTCTCTCTCATGGGACTTTACATGCAAAGTCTTGCCAAATGAATCAAGACAAAAATAGGGTAAGTGTGAATGCCGGAAAAAGAAACCACAAAGAATACATTGAAAGTACTATATGGGGCACAGTTTAATTGAATTGTGATTTGTTGGTCTTGTAAGCACTCTCCAGAAAAGAATGCCGTGCTAATCAAAAGCTGTCCAACTTCACCTTATTTTTAGCAGGCAAACTTTAAATGAGACAGTTCATGATTTTGATTTCTGAGGGATATTGGATCACATTCACCCACAGGGCATTTAAATATAAAAACCTATTTATATGCAAATTCTTTAGTATTTCATGTAAAGTGGATTTTTATCAATTGACCATTCTATTCCATAAGTTATCATGTTGATAAAGCATCTTTAGTAATGGTAAAATGAAGGAACAAATATAATCAGTGCAGCTTGTTTAGGTAGATCCTAGACTTTCTTGGGGCATTCCTGTGAGTTCTTGAAATGTAGAGCTATAAAGGTAACAAATTGCCTTTCACAGACGGACCCCAGGATAGAAGTCCTCAGAAAAGGCTCTTTTGATCACTCTCACCTTAATTGGAGAGGTAACTAATACTGGGGAAAGTTCAGAATACGTTACTCATAAGTCAAAGAAAATGAGAATGCGCTTTTGCTACAGAATCAAATCCTTCAATCTTTTTTTTTTTTTT
>VZTL01030955.1:13583-30899 GCA_013400535.1 Scopus umbretta
TTTTTTTTTTTTTTGAGAAAACTCAGGCCAAATCCCTAATGTCCAAATTTTAGCTTGTTTAGCTTTTGTGATGCAATATCCTTCAGACATCTGTAGAATAAAATGCTTCATTATCAGAGCACCTCTGGCTGTAGGGAGGGAACATATGCTACTACAAGGTATTTCTTTTGATAGTAACTTATATGCAAATGTGGAATTTGGGGAGGGGAGGTAGGTGTGCCTTACTAATTCTACATATTGTGGAACACTAAGATAGTTTGGGGGGAGTGGAGGAGGAACTCCTCTGTTGGAGGAAGGAGCGGTCTCATCAGGAAGGTCAGTGCTTCTGGCCTTTCTTTCATTTACCCACTGTGAAACACCTGGGAAAACGGACTATGTATTTTCAGTGCCTCTTTGAGAGTTTTACCAAGAGGCTTTGAACACCAGCACAGAGTACCGCCATCCACACTGATACGGACACTTCCAAACATGAAACCCCTCACCTCCAGAAATGAATGCCACCATATCGACTCTCTTTCATCCTTCTGCTGTTAATGATTATTACACTGAATAGCTGCAATTCTCCCTAAATCTTCTCTTTGGGTTCAAAATTACACTAATTCTCTCCAAAGACTTTGACTATGCTTTTTTCTTTTTTTTTTTCTTTTTAAATTCCCTCGAGTTGGGAAGGCAACAGAAGAGTTATCTCAGCACTGCCTTCTGGAGTTTTACAATAACCTAGCCAGCTGAGATGAAACTAGTATAATATGATTAGCAAAAAGACACAGAGCAGCCTAGGTGATTAAGTGAGAGAGTTCAGTGATCACAGATCTCACCCTCATCCCTGGGAGGTTATAGTCATGATAGCTGATTGCTTTGAACATGCTTGCAGTGGTTATTTGTTTATTTAAACAAGTTAGATGTAATAGAGCAGTTCCCTCTTTTCCTGGAAACAAGTTAGCATTTCTTTGGATTGTTTCTTCCCCCAAGGCTGAACTCAGGGACAGCCTTTTAGAAATAATAAAGCATAACAGATTGTGTTGGATTTGGAACAACACAGAGAAGTGACCATTTCGCATGGTATATAACTTGTAAAGAGTTTAATGTACATTATTACAGAAAATGGCATAATTTTTCTGAGTACCAGTAGCCTTTCCATAATAACATTGCATAGAGAATCAGGTATGAATTCAAACACATTTGTCTGACATAAATGTTCATAGACGACTTCTAAATTTACATAGTCCTTTTAAGAGTTTTGAGAGAACAGGCAGGAGACTTCTCAAATTGAAGCTCATTAGATAAAAGAGATATTAATATTATTAGTATTTGTTCCAGAATTCAGTTGACCAAATGAATGAAAAAGGTCATCTTCGCTAATTCTTCATAGTGAGTGATCAATGTGATGTTTGAATTTACAATATTTTTAGTATTTAAACTTTACCTTAGTAGGTTCACAACTGAATGAAACAGTCAATGCCTCTTATTGCCTCCAAATTTTTCTTACAATTTGCCTCTCACTTTCATCTATTAAGTTGTTCTCCAATACTCCAATACATTAAAAAAAAAAAAAAAAATTTTTCAACAGGCAGGCATTATTACTGATTGGACTGACAGGAACCGTACTTTTTAAATTTCAGTGAAGATTACTGTTCTTTGATATCTTTTCCGTGTCTTTCAGTTCCATATATCAATAACAACCATATTCTGCTGTATTATTATATTGAAGTCAAACAGTGTAATTTGTAGAAACATATTCAATGCGGTTCATTAAAACGATGAACTCATGTCACTATTTATAATTTCTGTATATCTGTATTGTATTAATGTATTCATTCATTTCTTCTAAAGATACCCATCCTTTGGAAACTGATTTGATACATATTTGATGAATGCAATCTTTTTGTTTCTTCTAATTTTCTACAAACGGTACACAGCTTTTATGAATTAGTTCACAATCCACAATCATTCCACTACTCTGAATAGAGAAATTTCATCCTATCAAATTTTCTTGATCAGTCCTAATTCTTCATTTGATCCCTAAAGCAGCAGTGCATTTTTCCCCCTGATAAGCAAATATTGATAGCTTTCAATATAAACGCATATTCTAATGTGAACTAACTTACTGATATTAGTTTGAATGCAGAAGTTCTTTCCAGCACTCCAGGGAAAAGAATGGTACCTCTTTAACAGACAAAACACAACCCTAATTAACCTCATGAAGTAAATTTACCCTCAAATATTGCAATCAATAAGCAATAAGGGAAGGGCTGAGGCTGAATTCAAACAAACAAACTAATTTTTGTGATATCTCTTCATCAGATTGAAGATCTGCTAAAACTCTTAAAAGATCTGCTCACCATTTTCCTGGGAAGTTCAACTGAATTTCACTCAGTTTCTGATTTAAACTTATATGCTTGCAGCTACTACATTGTACTATATACAGAGAACTGCAAGCTTGTAAATAACTTGTCATGTGTAAGTAGCAGATTTTCAAAATTCTAATAAAGTTACTATACTTGGTCTAAGATGTCATCAGCTAACATCTATTAAAGCCATCATGGAAGTGGAATTGGTGAAATACGGGCTCACTTTCCCAATGTATGAAACAGGAAAACACTTTGAAATCAAACAGATTATTTTCCAAGGTTCTGTTATACCAGAAACAGAAAACCATTTATAGTCAAGACAGAATACGCACATATACAAGTTCTTACAATCTATAGTTTCCTATCAAACAGTATCACAAATGCAAAGAAAAGAGATGAAAACAAAACTCTAGTGCCTTCACCCATGTTTTAAAATTCTTTCTTTCTCTGCAGTTACTGACAGAGGTTGTCATTTGGAATTAGTTTCACAAAGGTGTATAGAGACACGACCCACCATTTACTATTTCTAAAATATTTCTATCTTAATTTCTAGCTTTCAACTTCAGATCCATTTTTTTTAAAAAAACCTTTTTTTAAAAAAAAGCAGAACAAAGAAGATTCTGTCGTCAACTATACCAGTTTGCCTCTGGTGTGATTTATGTAAGCGACCTTTCTTGAAGAAACTGGAGACGAAGGTGTCTCAGTCTTTACTTCGAGTAGACACATATTTTAGAATTATCATTAGTGAATTAGCCATATGCATCCTTTTAATAATCAGCCTTATTAAGGATAAAAGCTTATCTCCTATTCTCAGATGTAATTACAACATACCCCTGATCTCTACTAAGTCTATAAACAGAATACTTCTTTTAATTCTTGACCCTTGGGATCAAAACCAAAATCAGAGATTAAATGAAGTAAAAAACTTAGCAGTAGCCCACTATAATACAAACTAAAATACAGAGAGCATCCACAATCATTTTGTATTCAGACTTCACTTTGCATTGTGTTCAAACACTAATCCTTCCATTTACTTTAAAAGATTAATGCAACAAAAGGGTGACTAATTGTAAAAGGGGCACAATAAAGTTCAGGTTAGTGCTCTTTTGTATTAGAGAAAAATAATATGTTTGAGATGGAGAAATTAAATTTTCTGGAAGAGGTCAGCATGGGAATCAAATGAATCCTTCTGATTCATGCAGAGTCATGCATTAACCACTTGAGTTTTGGAAGGAAAAGACTCAAAGCTTTTTTTCCTCCTGCACAGATAATTTCCTTTAATAACTAAGATGCTATTTTGTCTTCAGAATATCAACTTTCCAAATTAGTTGAGTTCTGAAGGTCCTCCAGAGCACAACATCTATGATTAAACACTTTCTAAAGTTCATTCTACTAGTAAAAGTGGAAATTCCATTATTTTAGCAAGAGCTGGCATGTTAAATTTATCAAGGCATGATAGGACTAAGGATGGAATAGATGTGAGGAATCTGTATTTGTAATTTATATTCACAGGGCACAGAAGTTATTATAAACCTCATTATTATGTGGTACAGTAATCAAATGAAAAGTTATTGTGACTCTTGTTAAGCCTAAATCATGAAGAACTACCTTCAAAACTTTTAAAAGATAGCAATCTTTTAGGCAGCAGAATCACAGAAGCATGATTCCTTTAGCTTGGTTTACTCATGAGAAAAGCCGCTATTTATGACTTACCCTCCTCAGAAGCTCTCAGGGGGTGGTGGAAATGAAAGCCATGTGCAGTATTACAGGATCTCCATCCAGGTTGCAACAAAAGGGATGGCAGCCTCAGGAGATCCTCTACCCGAATGCAGACTCCAGCTGAACGTGGGAAGAAGCACACGCAGGACCATCACAGAGAACCCTGAAATATGCATATATATGTATATATAAAAAATATATAATAACATCTGGAAGAGTGTGTACAGTTCTGGTCCCCACCATACAAAAAAGATGTGGACAGGCTGGAGGGGGTCCAGAGAAGGGTCACCAAGATGATCAAAGGACTGGGAAGCCTGCCATATGAGGAAAGGTTAAGAGAACTGGGTCTCTTCAGCCTTGAGAAAAGGAGGCTTAGAGATGTACTAGAGGTCATCTCATCACCATGTACCAGTACTTAAAAGGTAGTTAGAAAGAAGATGGAGACTCCCTTTTGACAAGGAGTCACATGGAGAGGACAAGGGATAATGGTTAAAAGTGACTTTTGGGGAGATTCCAACTGGACATGAGTGAGGNACCCTAATATGATTCCTTGAGTCAGGGGTTAATGACATGGAGAGGATTACCTACTTTATACAGTTCTTTTACAGTGCCAGACCATATCCAGAAGGTGGACCAAAAGCTTAATGCCTGGCTGTTCAAATACCTAAGTATCTAATTTGTTGTTAATTTATGCACTTTCCCCACCACCACCTTTCCAGCTGTACTGATGTACAGCTGAGTATTGTAGAAGTAAGTTACCAGGCTGTCCCTGCATCTGAGCATTCTTGCTCCCCACAGCCCTGGCAGCTTTGTGGAAAATTTCCCCAGTGTGCGGGAAACAGATACCTGCTACTGAGACTTGGAGCTAGTTACTGCAGAGAAGCAGAATTGATGCATGTGTGCTGTGTATGGGGAAATTAAAATGAAGTTCTTGGTAGGATCTTCTCATCACAACCTACTCAAGATTCTGGACAGTCTTACAGTAGGGGGATGAGATAGGCCAAGATAAGCATAAAACCATGACCAAGCAGATGAAACTTCTTGGTGAGGTCTGACACAGCATTTTCCAAGGCTACAGTAATTGTACTGGGTTGTAATCCCAGGATGTCTACCTTAGTATGCAAGAACAGAGCATGTACAGTTTTATTAAATTGTACATAACTCCTAATCTTTGCTTCTTCAAGAAATTAAAAAAATGTTACTTTTCTATTTTGAAAAGGGATATTTTTGTTCTGTTTTTAGTATTAAAAAGCTCCTGCAAAATAGTAATCACATGCTTCAATCAGATATAAAGGGCAAGCATGGCCAACGTGAAATCATAAAAATAGAATAAAATATAAATTATTCTACAGCATTAGCAAAGTGTCTGAATTACCCAACTGCCTCATGATTTTGGGCACAATTAAATTCACTAATAGGAAAGCAGTTGAATAACATCATGCTTCAGATCACTAGTTGAATAACATTGTTATACTCAGGCTAATACATTGTGACAGCTCCTGCCTAGAATATATTACTTAAGATCTGAAAGTTTTGATCATAAAAACGTCTTTTCCAGAGCTTCCAAACAAATAAAATAATAATATAATAAGAGAATGAGTAAAGGTCTAAAAGTTAATATTTCAGAACAAGTGAAAATATTTCTCAGTTAATTTAAACATTTGTCTCTATGTATCTTTGACATTTGGAGCCAGAGGAAGGGGTGTTAAGAAGTAATTGCATTCGCTGCCTTCCAGATATCTTTTATTGGTTCTCAAGTGGATCTGAAATCAAGAAAGGGCTCTGAATGTTTGCGTGCATGGGGAAAATATTTCTTCTGACATTTTGTTCTCTGGTAGCATTTTTATGCTTATGAGTGTATAAATAAATTCTTTGAAAAACAAACTTTCAGTACACATATTAGTGAAAAGGTGATGACCAGGCAGCTCTTCTAATTCTCTGTTTATAAGAGGAAACATGCCAGCTAAGGATCTTTGACATATTTGAACTTTTTTCAAAAGATGCTTTTATATTAACTAATGGGAATTTTATATCTGGATCATTGCTGTGCAGAGATTAAGCTAACCATAAAAATCACAAAAGAAGGCACAAGTACTTTGAAACACAATCCAACAAGCATTACAATCAATAGCCAATGGATTAAGTCCCTTATAACAATTATATAGATGGAGTTATGAATGGAAACCGGACGTCTTTCCAAACTTGGACCCCCTACTACAATTTTCAAAGGTGCAGTGTTTAATACAGCTTTAGTGGCCTGATTTTAAAACCTCAGTTGTATACATTGGTCAAAATGTTCTACTCAGTTACAACAGAAACACTAACGAGCACAGTGCATGGGGGGCAGTTCGGGTGCTTGAATGTAGGTGTCTGGTGTCATGTCACATACCTGCTGCCCCAGGAGGGTGAGCATGTTCTGTCAAGTCTGTGTCTTATCTGCCAGCTGCTGGCAGATGTCTGGGATGCCCTAGGCCATTTGAAAAAGCTTAAAATGTTTAGGTACCTAAATCACTCCAAGAATTTTCTGAAATTAAAAAAAAAAGAAGAAACGTTGTTCTGAAGGTTGGGATTCCTTTAAGAATCATAGAAATCATAGAATCGTAGCACTGATGTTGGAAAAGACCTCTGAGATCATCTAGTCCAACCGTCCCTCCAACAGCTCCATGTCTATTAAACCATGCCTTGAAGTGCCACATCTACATGTTTTTGAACACCTTCAGGGATGGTGACTCCACCACCTCCCTGGGAAGCCTATTCCAATGCCTCACCACTCTTTCAGTAAAGAAATTTTTCGTAATATCCAGTCTAAACCTCCCCTGGCACAACTTGAGGACATTCTCTCTCGTCCTATCTCTAGCTACTTGGGCAAAGAGACCAACACTCTCCTCACTACACCCTCCTTTCAGAGAAAGGAGAAAGTCTATACATAAGAGAAAGTTTATACATATTGGTTTCCAATCTAACATACCTTTAAAGCTATTTTTATAGTTGTTTATCATGACCTATTAGCTAAGAGAGAAAATTAAATTGCCTAGACCAAATTAAAGGAGGACTGGCTGATTCTCCCCTCACAGCTATTTGCAGTAGTTCCATAGATGTCAGCATAGCCTACATACCTTTCATGGGAAAATATAAGTCTATAGAATGTACTACTGTCTTCTCCGGGAATAAAAAGCTATAATGAGTGCAATTACTCTATCAGATTTTGAATCTCAGTTTAGTATAGATTAAACAAGGTATCTCAAGAAAACTGTTTAAAATTATCCAAGTGACAAAGTTGGCACAAGTTCCCATGTGAGCATCTTTGTTACCTGACAGTAGAAATGACTGAGGGTTGCTTTCTTGTAGGGAAATCCTGTAAGAGTTGTAGTGACTGAAATGGGGCAGACCTCTTCAGGGATGGGATCCACACGATGCGCTGCACCCTGATGTGACACGTTTGGTGCTGCACACCTCAGGGTTCCCAGTATCTAATATCTAGTATCTATTCTCTATTAAATAGCATTTTAAATGATACTTTACAGAGTCTGAATATCTTTTTTACCGGGATTGTAATGGACAAGCACCTGTTGGTGCAAAACCTTATCTGGCCTAATCTTATTTTCAGTGTATTAATTGAAGTAGATTCCTCTCTTCGCTAAACAATTACGATGCAGTTTTTACTTACTTTTCATTCTACAAGATTAATTAGAATATTAATTTCTAAATTTCTCAGATATCCATAACTGCAGATGTTCTTAGCTATTTACCTGATTTTTTTTGTTGATTTTATGTAAGTACCGTTTCAGACATGTAATAGAAATTCTCCATTTCTCCGTAAAGCAGACCCAGAATTATGTTACAGAAAATGAAAATACAGAATGAAAATTAATTGATAGTTTGTTAAGTTTCAAAAGAAGGAACAGCCAAAGTAAGTATGGAGATGGCAGCAGGAAAAAATTACTGTCTAATAATCAGTAATTGAATTCTGTTAACGGAAATGACTCATGAACTAAAAAAAAAAAAGAATGTCTACTATCCCAACATCTTTTGTTAACAGATTTGGTTTGTACTCTATTCAGTACTTTAGACAAAAATTGTTCCCTCCATTAAGGCTCCCTACTTTTTCAGCTTGTTTAAGCTGTAGAGCCTTAGCTTGGCTTAGGACCCGCCTGTCTTGCTCTCTGTCCCTGCTTGTCTTGCTGTCTGTCTGAGGAACCAACTAGAGGAATGCCTGCAACATCTGGGCTAGGCTGGGTGACAGCCCTGGTTTGAATGTACATGATGGAGACAGACTCTGCCAGAAGAAGGGCTACCACGATTTTGGCATAGGGTGTAGCTCACAAGGAAGCAGAAGAAATTTCACGAGACAGATGGCTTAAGCCTTTCTTCCATGCAAGGTAAAATGACTTGTTTTCTACCATGAAAGACACAATAGCGTTACATCCCCATCCCTGAAAGTGGAAAACTTAAACCCTGCAGTAGCAGCATAGACAGACTCAGCTGTCTCCCATGGGTGCAGCAGCAGGTTGGCCCTGAGGAGAAGAATATGCAGCAGACAGTGAAGTCTCCTCCTGACTAACTCACTCCACTTTGCCTGGAAAATGCACCTGCAGAGCAACTCCTGCACTTCTCACCCAGAGAGCTTCTTTTTGTGTGGTGCCTCCTCTCCTGCACGAGCATTGCTGGCTGTGCCAACTGTCGGGACTTCCACTGTGGGGCAGCAGGAGGGTGGTTGCTCTTTCTGCAGATGGTCATGAAGGGCCCTGAGCTCTTCAAGCAGCTGATCTGGAGCCACGCACCCTCTCCAGTGCTCCCCGCCTCCGCACCCCGTGCACTGGCTCTTGCCATGCCTTCTGGGCACAGCTCCAAGTCCTCCCGTCAGCAAATAAAACGTGATTAGACGGAAAGAAAATAAAAATATCAAAAGCTATCAAACAGAAAGATGTCATCGGAAATTCTTGAGGCACAGGTCAGTGGAGGGTGAGAAGAATGCACAGGGCAAGTATGTCTTCAATTCCTGTCCTCTGCCCATGTTCTCCATTAGTGGGACCCAACACAGCTGTTTGTGTGCCTTCACCCAAGTCCAGGATGCAGGTTCCTGAATTGCACTCCCTAGTTGGGAGCGTGGGACAACGAAAAGCCCGAGTCCTGCCAAAAGCAGTGGCAGACATTCAAAACTAAATGCCAGCAATAAAGTAGCACAGAATGGACGGGTTCACACTGAGCCTGTGCTAGGTGAGGCAGGAGATGAGCCAAGCAGCACCCCAGTATGTGCTACTGGTGTTGTCATTAATATTTTCTATAAAAAGCACTGAAAAAGCAATGATGACTTCCAACTTGTCCCCATATCGTCGCGGGTAGATGCCATATTCCATACAGCAACTTGCAGAATTGTTATTCCAGTCATGATTAAAAAAATTCTGTTGGTCGTCTTCCATCCTAGTGAAAATACATAACACCTAGCATTATATGTCTGAATATTGTTATATTATACTGAAAACAGAAGATGTGGATGGAATACCCTGGCACCTACTATGCTGAAGTCAGTTTCATTATGTTTGCAAAAGGCAAATACAGATACATCAGTGTACTTTATTATAATGTCATATTCCTGACACTATAGTAAAAGTTGATTTGGTGTTTCCATTACAAATCTCATTTTCAGAGGCTTATGACTCATCCGTCTAGGTTTTTTCAGGATGAGATTTACCATACAGACCTCAGTCTACTTATAATTCCTCCCCTAAAAGATTGGTCAGTATTGGTTATCTGCACATCTTAAATCCCAAGAGCTCAAATGAATTGTTTTCTTCATGCTATTTCATTTTTTAACATTATCAAGTATTTGTGTCCTTCTTTAAGAATATAAAAGCAATTAAGAAATTTAGTTAAAACATCTTTGCTTCCAAATATATCACATTCTTGTTATATTTTATTTTTCCATGTATTTTAATCAGAAGGGTGAAAGCCTACTTGGAAAAAAAAAACCTATAAAAATTCTTTAAGAATGAAACCGGCACCTATTACAATTTTGTCATTGATTTTTGAAGCACTAACTGAAAAATCTATGTTTAATGTATAATGACATCGCACATTTTATCTAAGGTTTAATAAATGCCACCACATTTTACCCCCTCTATTCCATCTGTGGGGTTCTTGTCACACACGCAGACGCATGCGATTGACATCCAGCCTTTCTCTTTTGCATCATCAGGAGGTTCTGGTCTTTTATGCTACAGCAAGCTTCACAACTCTGAAGGTCTGAATGTGTATCTCAGCAATTTTTAAGCCTATACAAGCAAATTCACTGAACATTTATACAGTGTATTCACTATAAAACATCATTTATCTAACTCTAGTCTTGGATTGCATTTTCCGATTTATGTATGTTTTTAAACTCAAAGTTTAACAAATCATTGCACTAATAGTTTCACAAGGTTGTCATGAAAACTTAGAGCTGATTATTCTTTTTTAAATGCCTTCAGGTTTTTAACTGAGCTATACAGATAGACTGTTAGGAATGCTAAAAAATAATTTTATCTATTATATATACAAGAAATATGGGCCTATTTCCAAAATATGACTTAGACATAAAACACCAGCTACTGCAACATATATATTTCAAGCATCCAGAACCCAGCATGGAAATCGGAATCCCAGCCACTAGAGAATGGGTCATACCAGGATCACAACCTGTCAAGCACACTGATAGGCACCTGCATAAAGTGAGAATACTCTGCAAGGAAGACTTGAAAAGCAACCTCTAGGGGAACTTTAAAAACTTAAATTCCATCTTTTTTTAGATTTTAAAAGGTATTGGAAGTATCGGCTCTTGCTATTCACAAGGTTGTACACTTAACAGAGGAAGGGCACTTAAATATTACCATTCACTACACACAGCACTCATCAGAATAAAGACAGTGATGGTTCATTTTTTCAAAGGACATTTTTCATCTTCCATAGCAATGTCCTAATAACAGTCTATACTATGTAGAGAAGAAGAAGAGTTAAATTTTTTCCAATTTTCTAGAAATTATATAATAATTCATAATTTTACTTGGCTGGGAGATTTTAACACTGAGAACAGAAGTGCTTCACCATGATTCTGCTCTTGAACTTTGGTAACTCCACCACTCCTTTGGAGAAAATCAATCATCTTTGACCAGCCTGCCTTCTATAATAAAACAACTAGGTCTGTGGATGAGGGGACAGCAATAGAAGTCATCTACCTTCATTTCAGCAAAGCTTTCAAGAAAACATCCCAAAACATCTTTGTGGGCCACTATTGTATAGATGAGTGGACTACTAGATGATTAAAAAACATTTTCTTGCCAGACACAGGGTAGCAGGTAAAGGTTTTCTACAGCAAGCATTATATTATTTTGCAATTGGGTGAAAATGATTCCTTTTGACTCCACCTAGAACTCAGTCATGGAGCGCTGAAAAGATCAATAATCCATGTTCATTTTAGCACACTCAGAAAGCATAAATGCATAAACTATGCATGGTGTATGATTCTTTCATGGATTCACATGATGTATGGTCCTTTTTAACTAGGTAGAAAGTAAAGTGGTGTAGGAGGGAAGAAACAATGGTGAAAATAGTATCCCTCCAACTTTTCATCTATTTTCTGTGCAGCTGGAGAACAAGCTGCTCTCCATAAAATAACATATATCTCTTCAGAAAACAAGGTGTTTAAGCATGCTACCCATGCCTTCTTATCACAAGGGCATTACCAGTTTCACTTACTTGATTTAACATCAGACAGCAGGTAAATGAGGTAAGATAAAAATAGAAAAAAGCTCTTCAATTTTAGTACAGCCACTCTGTCACAGATTGCCCTATAATCCAATAGTGAAGGTTATAACATCTTTAACTAATTAACACAAAATATAAACAACACAATGCAAAGCCAATTGCTCTCTTGATAAGATGTTGAGGTAGGAATGTGTCTAGTAATTAATTAGCAAAATGCTTGAAGTACAAAGGAAGAAACCCAAAAGAAACCACAACTTCAAGAGGACTGTCTGATTCAAGTTAGTAGTACTTACATTAACATGCTTTAAGGAACAGTGAGCAACTTAAGGTTTATAATCTTCAGTTTGTTTTGCCATAACTGTCTAGCCTATGCTAACAAAAGCGTATAAAAATATATCACAGCAGAATGACTGTTCCCATTGCCACGGTTTCCCAGTTTTTCTGCCGTATATGGTCTGCTATAGATAGAGCATAAAACCTTACCCCAATCGGGAGGGGATGTGCTCATGCGACATCAGGTCGAGGTGTGCTGCCTGTGACGGTGCACCACTGTACCACAGTGCTGAGTTACCACAGAGGATCTCTCCATTTCTAAAATGAGCAGAATGAGCAGGAAGTGTCATCGGCACCATGTTCTTGTAGTTAAAAAAAAAACAAAAACAAAAAACAAATGGACAACCACTCCCCTGCCGAGTACTACATTTGTTTAAATCCTGCAAACATCCAGCTAGCTCCAACATTTCAAGCTGTTTATAAAACTGTCAAATCAAGGAAAATGGAATTATGAACCTGTTCTTCAAAGCACTTTTTAGTATGTCAATCATTTTCAGATGATGAAATTGACCACAGTAACAAAATCACATTTCCAAATTCTATACTATCTTACAGATTTTTATTGAATAATCCCTTGTAAGACTTGTAGGTAGAACAGTGACAAAATAGTGCACGTTTAACAGTAGCAGTGCACCTTAAAACACTGATAAAAGTGTGGAAGGCTAGCTTCAGAGAGTGCAATGAAACATTTTATATTCTTTCTTTCACTTATTAATCTTTGGGATTTATCAAAGGCTTAAAAATCTTAACCTAGAAAAATAATAGGGAAGCTGTAGCTGGTGCTTTCCCTAGTCAGAGATTAATGAAAGTCTGTACCTGGACTTTTTGTTTTAACTCTGCTCTTTCTTGAGAAATTGAGCAATGCTTAGCCTTACTGGTTAGCCACACACAAAATAAAATGCAAAAAGTAATTGTGATCTTACTTCTCCTCAACATTAGAAAATAAAAACAGGCAAGTGGTTCAGTAATACAAAGCTACGATAAAACTAATCCTAAAAACTCAGTTATGGAATTAAAATCTGAAGCAAATCTTTCCAATTGTTATGAAAGTACTTCTACTGACCATGGATCAGGTCTTAATAATTTATAACTACTTAAAGATGATTAGGATTTTAGTTATCAAGGGAGAAACCAGGGCCAAATCCATCCATATGAGACAGAAATTATAACACTCAACCTCAAAATCCTTTCTCTGGCTTCAGTATTTCTTGGGATTAGTAGAGTATTCCAATGTTTGATGTTGTACTGATGATACCCATAGTGGGTTTCCTTCAGACAAACATCTAGGAGTTATTCTACATCTGCATTATTTCATCCTCCAAGCACACAGAAGGAAAAGATGGTAAACAAATATTTTTTTGATACTGAAGACATACATGATCTACTAGTCCTCCCTTAGCACTACCATTCATGTTTATTCTGTGAGCCATTTTTTTTCAGCATTGATCTGCACTGGATATCACTTGAGTGTGACAGTGGTATAACAGACTCCACTTACTAAGTTAAAAATCTTGTTAAGTTTCCTCCTTACATTTTACCTTATCATATATCCCATCTCTTGGATGCCAAAAATCAACTCCTGACAAATTAATCTCAAAGACAAAATTATTTGTTTTCAAAAACATGTGACAGATTCAAGCTCCCAGACTTCAGACATTCTCCAAACTGCATGGCAGACAGGAAGGTGAGAAAGTATGAGGGCTCCCAGCGGAAGCTTTTGCTGGTGAATGAACAAGGAAGAGCAGAACAACCTATTCATCCTTCTTAACCAGCTGCTTCTACATTGTGCATTCCCATTCTACTTTATCTGGATATTATGAGCTAACGATCTCCCCTCAACCTGATGAAACAATACATTTTCTGAGAAGAAAAACTGCACCACAGAACTGAACTGATTAAGTTCTTCCATTAAAGAATATAAAAATACATGAAGTAACATTAAAAACATTACTTTTTCTGACTGTTCATACCCATTAAGAAGGCTGTACCAAAAGCACACAATCCCATTAATGTTCAGTTTTCCACATAAGGTACCTGATAAACTTATTCTGGTTTAGGAGATCTAGTAAGATTGTAGCCTATGGCTTCAGATTTGTGCACTCCCCGGAGCTACATGAAATAAAAAATATTAGAGGGAATCCAATTTCCATCTAAGGCGGCCATGTACAGTCATTGCTAAATACTGACATTTTTGGTCATTTACACAAAGACAAAATTAACCTGGTAATGTCATTACTTTGACATTACAATTTATGTTTTATAAATATGGTTTTGTTACTTATTGTGTTCTCACAGTAATTCTGAAACCAGCTTCTGAGCTCTATAATACTTGATTCATTCTATTAAGGAATATTGATATAAATTATTCTATTTTAGCTCTTTTATCATTCACAATTCTTTCCACAGTGGTTAAAAATTATATGGAAATATAAATAATGATCAGTCATTCATTTGAGAAAAAAAAATAAAAATCTTGTTTCTTAGGCACTCTAAGCTTAAGCTTAGTAACTACATTTCACTGTTGATTAAAATAAGAACTGCTTTGTAGTAATTGGCATTCTGTGAAATGAAGGAAAGACTTATTTTTTCTATTTACCTTTTGTACTTTCACAAGCCATCCCTTTTGCTTACAGGTTGAAAATAATTAATTTCAGGACTTTAACTTTAACTTTAATTTCAGGACTTAAAAATAATGATTAATATATTAAAGTGAGTGATAACAGGAGACAAATCACAGTTATGCAACAATATATTACACATTAATGGATTTGCTATCTTCATTCATCTAAATGAGGACCATGTTTTTGAGAGTTACCACCCAAGATGCTTCAGAAAAGACACATCAAACTTCTCAGTAAGGAAATAGTAAATAACTTGCCCTTCTTCCTGTCTCATCCAAACTGTTTGAGATTATGCTTTAAGATATATGTATAGGTGATAACAACAGCAAATCCTTCTGGCTTGTGGATCAAGATGTCCAGACACAGGGCAGTCCAGTCTGTTTCCAGGCAATTAGAGCACATATTCCCAGATCATCCGGCTGCATTAATGGTTTATCCATATTAAGTATTTTTCATTTAAAACCCCTAAATAAGAGGTACTTTCCATTCATTGGCTGTCTTACCTTGCTATGTTTTCCCAAGACTAAGAAACAAAGAATTCCTTAGCTCTTCCCGTTTTACATGAAATACAAATAATACATTGAATGAGAGACTTAGGGTCGTCTTCTCTCTTATGCCTCAGAAAGATCGTTACCAATTTCATTCCTGTGATGTAGCCAAAGGTGGCAAGAAAGAGACCGTAACATGGGTGTATTAGCTGCCAGTGCAGCCTTCTCTTAGGGAATCTACACCTTAACTTGTTCAAAGCCGAACAATTATAAATTCAGTCCACTACCTTTAACTGTCTAAAATTCACAAAGAGAGAGCACTGAAACAGACCAAACACTGCAGTTGAGGCAGTAACTTACTGAAGCATTTGATTACACTAGTGCAAGACTAGTGTAAGCAAAAACAATACAGAAATTAAATGAAACAGTGGAGCTGAAACTAGGATTATTTGGTGATAAAACGGTATATAATTTTGCATTTTTAATTTCAAGACAATCCTAGAAAACCACTAAGAAGAAGCAAGCTTTACTAATTTTCCTTTAATACTCTGTGACTGAACCTCTGCCATCCTATTCTTCATGGACAACCTCATTTTACTAGTCCAGAGAGAAAGATTACCGTGTTTCCACAAGGTTTGTGGGTCTATATTGATAGAATTGGATTTCTGCTCTTTTCTATTACCCAAACGCACTCTTTTTATATTGTTTCTTCCCCTTCCTTGGCGTTCTCTTTAAAGACAATCAGGTTTAGCCAGCAAAGAACGATTCCTTGAATTGCTGCTGTAAATCTGTCACTAAAGCAAGCTAAAAATCAACGCCTGAAGGACTTTGATGCTCCTGTGAATTTGCCAGGTCTTTGGCAGTCTTGTAACAGTACCTCCTATGCTTCTGTTTCAGTATCAGGCTATCAGCATGGGTCCAGAAAGAGAAGCTATGTATTCTCCATGTTACTTCTAGTCTTCCTACTCATGGGCAAACCCTTTGGTTTATCTGTTTTCAAGAAAGCAAGACTGGACTCAGACAACAACAGCAGCAACATCAGCTCCAGCACATCGACTGTCTTAGCTCCACCACTTTTCCCCCAGCATGACAGTAAACGCCATCTGCAATCAGGACTTTGATAAAGTACTCTACTGCTATTACAATGGAAATATCACTTAAAGCTTTACATGTTCGAGACTTTGTTTTTGTTTCTCTTTCTTCCTTCTATAATTCTAATGAAAGGTGTGGTGAGGTAACCCCAGCCAACAGCCAAACTCTCACCCAGCTTCTCCCTCACTTACATCTCCTGAAGGAGGGGGGGAAAAAACAGAAGGCAGGCGATAAGATTCATGGAACAAGATAATGACATTTTAATACAGAAAGCAAAAGCTATGTACACAAAAAAAACAAAGCAGAGAAATTAATTTGTTGCTTCCCACTGGCAGGCAGATGTTTAGCCATTTCCTGGAAAGCACAGCCTCAACAAAGGTAATGGTTGCCTGGGAAGACAAACACCATAACTGCAAACATCCTCTCTTCCTCCTCCTTTCCTTGATATTGTATTGCTGAGCACACCATCATATGGTATGGACCATCCCTTCAGTCAGTTTAGACCAGCTCACCCAGCTATGTCTCCTCCCAACCTTTTGCTCACTCTCAGTCAACGATCTGGCAGCGGGAAGGGGAAAGAGAATGCCTTGACACTGTGCAAGCAGTGTGCAATAGCCAAAGCATCAGTGTATTATCACGCTATTTTAGCTGCAGATACAAAGCACAGCACCATATGGGCTGCTATGAAAAAAGTGAATTCCTTCCCAGTCAGACCTAATAGGAAAAGTTAATGATTTTTTTAAAGTCCATTCGGTGTCTATGGGAATTAGAATGTAGAGACTAAAAACCCTGAATCTTCCACAAAATCTTAGTGTTCTCCAGTGACAGAATGATGCAAATGTCTTTGATTCTCTGATTATCCTTATTCTTTCAAAATAAAACCCACTACTTTCACACTTCAGACCTCTTATGCATAGGGCTTGCTCTATTATAGGAAGCAGGAAGAAAGCAGCCAGGGGGACTTTTGGTCTACCA
>VZTL01030958.1:0-17853 GCA_013400535.1 Scopus umbretta
CCTTCCCTCACACTGCCCTTCGCCGGGCTGCCCTTCCCTCACGCTGCCCTTCGCTGCGGCCGCCCTTCCCTCAGGCCACCCATCGCCAGGGCCGCCCTTCCCTCAGGCCGCTCTTCCCTGGGGTCGCCCTTCCCTCAAGCTGCGCTTCCCGGGGGCCGCCCTGCCCTGGGCTGCCCTTCCCTCACACTGCCCTTCGCTGCGGCCGCCCTTCCTTCATGCAGCTCTTCCCCGGGGCCGCCCTTTCCCAGGGCTGCCCTTCCCCGGGGCCGCCCTTCCCTTAGGCCGCCCATCGCCGGGGCCGCCCTTCCCTCTGGCCGCCCATCGCCGGGGCTGCCCATCGCCTCAGGCCGCCCTTCGCTCCGCCCGCAGCAGCGGGCAGGGCGCCGGGGCGGGGCCTGGACTGGCCCCGTAAGAGGCGCGGCGCGGCGGCGGCACCGGCACCGGCACCGGCAGCACCAGCACCAGCACCAGCACCGCGGCGGGAGGATGCAGGCGATGCCCGGGGCGCAGGCGGCCAGGCCGTTCAAGCTGAGGAAGANCGTTCAAGCTGAGGAAGAGTTTGGGTAAGGGCGACGGGGGCGCGGCGGCGGCTGGGCTGGGGTAGGCTCGGCTGGGCTGGGCTCGGCCCGGCCCGGCTCGGCTCGTAACGCTTCTCCTCTCTCCCGCGCAGCCACCCGGCTGGAAGAAGTAGCAGGGATCCGGGCGAAGTTCCCAACAAAAATCCCGGTAAATCTGTGCTTTGTTGTCGGAGGCTATTGCTGCTGTTGAAAAAGAAATGCTGGGAACCCCCCCTCTCTCTAAAAACGTGGGAGGGGAGAGGGGAAGGGTCCTGGATGTTTTGGGTTTTGCTGAGTGTGGCTCTAATTAAAACAGGTAATTGTTGAGAGATACCATAAAGAGAAATACCTTCCTCTCTTGGACAAAACCAAGTTTCTTGTTCCCGAGGAGCTGACCATGACTCAGTTCATCACCATCATCAGGTAGGCAGCCAGCACCTGTGGGTCTGTGCTGCAGCCGGGGCTTGCTGCTGTTCTCCAAGCAGGCACTTCCTAGTGCTGTGCTGGAACATCTTGCTTTCTTGGGTGGGGAGGAGGATGGAGGTATTAGTAACAGCTTCCCTGTCTTGCAAGTGTTTGAAGAAAACCAACAGATGTTCTCTCGGGTGCATTTGGGGGGGAAAAAATGCAGTTGGTGGGGTTTCTTTTTTTCATAAAGTCTTCTGTCTTTCCCCCTAATGTAGTGAGTGAAGATCATATCGGATTCCTGTTCTGCTTTCTTCTTGCTTGATGAGCTTGGTACTGGGGCTCTGTGGTTCTGTTCTGCTTATAGCTGTTACTGCCTTGTTCTCTTACTGCACCTTGCTGAATTTGCTCAAGTTCAAAGCAACTCGTGGGTGCGAGCGACTTGAAATGTGCTTTTAAATTATTCTTCATAAAACATTACAGGGAGGAAGGCTGACAAAGTATAAAAGCTGTGTGCTTGCCAGCATACTCCTTAAAGTATGGAAAGGATCCTTCTAGATGTGAACTTTTGTAAAAGATGCTTTTGGCTCTTGGACAACTTGGGTCCTGATCCTCATATGCAACATCTCTGTGGAAGGACCCTTCTTTTGAAGGTAGAATTTAAAATAAGTGTAACTGACCGTGCTGGAATCCTTTACTTCAGCTGTACTGCAGAAGCTCTTGGTTTCTACTTGGCACTTCTCTCTGGTAGTTGGGAACTCAAAGCCCAAGCTCAGTAGCACTCATGGTCTAACGTAAGCCTTTCCTCAGAGCACAAGCCTTTTGGCTTCCAAGCATAGTTAACTTCCTGCTGATGAAGACGTTAAACCACATAATGACTTTACACAGCATTTCTTGTATGTAGTTCATGCAACTGTTCTGCCTAATGTATTTCGTAGGCTAAAGTTGAAATCTTTTTAAACTTGCTAATGCTTAATCCTCTATTTCTCCTCCCTTCTTCAATTAGAAGCAGGATGGCTCTAACTGCTACACAAGCTTTCTACCTGCTGGTGAACAACAAAAGCCTAGCCAGTATGTCCTTGACAATGGCAGAAGTGTACAGGGACTACAAAGATGAAGATGGCTTTGTGTATATGACATATGCTTCCCAGGAGATGTTTGGATGCTTTTCACTCATGGCTCAAGGGAAAACTATGGAATGCCTTCAAAAAACTTGAGGTTGGGTCCATGTGCTGCAAGTGAAGCAGTTCGCTGTGAATCATGCCTGTGACATGAACCTCGGAGATGCTCCTTCCAATATGAGCTCTTGAGCTCTGTAGTGGGGAGTTATGACCCAAAAGCTGGCAGGACCAGCTTAAGGCAGAGATGGTGGTACACTTTTCCTAGATAATAATTTGGATATATATTTTTATATTTGAAGACACTATGGGTTTGTTTCTTTTTCTGGAACTGCACCTCCACTTTTGCAATATCAATCTTTGTTATGTGCCTGATTTTTTTTTTTTAAGGTGTCCTTAAAAGCCTAAGTCTAAAAGTAAAATAAAGAAGCTTTTAAGTATTGAGTTGAATGTTAGTTTTAACGTGGGGAAAGACTGTAAAAGTTTTTCTAGGAGAGGGTCCTAGAAAAACACTGGGAACTCGAGCTCAATGCCTCTTAAATGAAGCACTGCTTGCACAGCCACTCTGAACTTTTGAATGGAATAACAGCTTAAGTCAGGTCACACAGGAGCAAAACCATACCTATAAATGGTTCATTAAGCTCGATATCTGAGCTGCAAGATTAAGAAGGCTGTACCAGTGCTAGAGCAGGTTTCAAATGTGGTGTTAAGTTTAACACCTGGATAAACTACTGTCAGCTGTTACAGAAAACACTGAGTATCTGTGTTACAGATAACTGCTTGTTTAAATAAGCAAAACTGATTGCTAGTCAGCATAACTTAAATACAGATAGCATGACTTGAACCGTAGTTTAATCAAGCATTCAAGAGTGTTCTTACTACTGAATTCTGCCAGTCTGGTCTCTGTAGATGGACGGTCATAGCCATCCCCTACAGGCACCTGCTTGTCAGGTCCCCTGAAGGACTTCAGTGACCCTTCCTTCAAGGATGGATGGAGCTATGTGATGAACCTTGCGATTAAGAGGTATACCAATATCTCTAGAAAATGTCAAAACTGTCATGTAGCAAGACGTCGATTCATCTAACACACAGACTTGGTTCCTAAACATGTGTTAAACACTTGACATGAGGCTTATTCTGAAGTATAGCTCAAGCTAGCTTTCCTGGTCTTCTCATGTGTGAGGAATGTATTGGAAAGTTGTAAATGTTCTTCTTGTGCATAACCAACTTAAAACACCAGGTCACTTAATGTGTCAGAGTGTGCAGTTACTTAATCAACCTCTGGCAGCTTCAGCTTAGGATGGTCAAATTGTTACAATATGATGCAATTCTGTTCATTACTAAACCGATTTGCAGAATGATTAATGTAGGAATTACAAGACTGCGAAGAAAGAAGTGTTGACAGTATTTAAATTATGCATAAGGAAGGAATGTGTGTGTAAGCTTTTTGCAGTGGTTCTCTCGCGCTAATAATCTCTTGAACTTAAAGCTCTGAGCAGACCTGGGTTCGAGCCTCTAAACCAGGGGGTTTAGAGGGGTACCTGCCTGACCGAAGGTAGTGTTTGCCAACTTGTGTTTCATGAGCTGAGAAACAAAGAAATCATTGGCCTGACAGACTTGGTGGAAAGGCTAAGGCTATGTCAGTATAGGTTATGAAAACATGTGGGCTTTGGGATCCCAGAATCTCTTGCTTGGATAGATTTCACTTATGCTTGTAATGGAAACAGTTGCCATTGCACAAATTGAACTCAAATAGTCATTTGTTACCAGCCCTGGGGGAGGCAGAGGCACCTGTTTGGCAGGAGCACCGCACAGCAATGTTGAACAGCTGTGGGAACCTTGGGGTCGGGGGAGCAAGGGGAAGTCTTGCTATGTTCAAGCTCTCTTGCCAGTCTTAAGAGCTGGGGTAATATTTTGCTTCACTGGCTCTTCTGTTTGTCTTCCTGTCTTGTGTGATACTTGGTACGTGAAGAGAAAAGCACTACAGATTCTTGGCTGGAGCAATTTTATGTCTGACAGCCAACTTACTTTGGTTTGTAAGGTAGTGGCTGCGGTGTGTTGATCCCTCCAGCACTTATTGACATTAGGCTATGGTGTCTAACAGGCTGAGTCACAGATCCAGCCAAAAAACTTATACATGGAGAAGGTCAGTTGCAGGTAAAGATTATCATTATAAACCTGCTTAAACTGACCTGCTGAACCCAGAGAGAAGGCCCGTGAGCTGGGAAAGCTTCATCATTGGGTAATAGTAATAGACTTGCCCTTCTACAGGGTGCTAAAGCAGATAAGATTAACCATCAAAGACGGTTTTCAAAAAGTCTTAAAATAATAATCTAGGAATTAGATGCCCAAATAAATCAGTTATTCTGCTGGTGGAGTTGCTTTGGTATGACTAGAAGCTTTGGATTGAACCTATTGTCTCTTGAAGTACAAGGAACAAGGATTAGAAAAGAAGCAAACAGAAAAACTTTGCTCTGACTGACATAACCAACTGAGATAACTGCAGCTGCTTCCAAATGTCGCTGCTGCTTGAAGAGCTAATATTTGCTTGAGCAAATACCTATTGATCAGAAAGACAGGTACTTTTTTTTTTTTTTTTTTTTTTTTTTTTTTTTATTGAAGGGGAGATTATCGTGTGNCAATGAAGGAGACCATGCTGTGGTAAGTAAATTTGATCGTTCTTTCCAACATACCCCCAATGTAAAAAGGGAAGGCAGAGATACCACTCTTCTACAAAAGTATCTTCACTTCTGAATTATGATACAGACTTGTGTTCTTTAACATCCAAAATATCCACCAGAGAAAAGAAAACATTCTGAGGATACTTCTGTTTCTGCCATAGATTACCAACTAAATCCTGGAGGGTGCTCTGGCTTCAGAGCATTTATGTATGTACGTGCTCTGCTGAAGTAACTTGTTAGATTGGGTCCACAGCACTTGGTCCCTTCTAAGGTCAAGCATGGTGTCCCATCTTCAAATGTGAACCCAATCAAACTGAAAAGACACTGAGCCTAAGTGTGGGATGAGGGCTGAAACTGCCTTTGCTGTTAAAGGTCCTTTTTTGAGTATTGTGTAAATAAAGTACTGGGGGAGTTGTGACTTTATAACATAGCTACGTGGAATCATAAAGGAAAAAAACCCATTCAGCTCTGTGTTTTTATAACTTCACCAAGGTACTAAAAAAACTCTAATGTTAATAACCACAGATACTACTGGAGTTACTAAAAGGGAAATACAAAAGCAGCTTAAATCTGAGGCTCCAACCCTGCTGCACAAAAATGATATTTTAATGAAACATGCCATTCATGTCTGTAATTTATGCCTGCACAATGACTGC
The DNA here is from genome assembly GCA_013400535.1 of Scopus umbretta. Classification (NCBI taxonomy): domain Eukaryota; kingdom Metazoa; phylum Chordata; class Aves; order Pelecaniformes; family Scopidae; genus Scopus; species Scopus umbretta. Next base: position 5,418 of record VZTL01030958.1, read on the forward strand.
TCTGGGAACAGGATAGCTTTCTTTTTTTCAAAAGACCTGAGCGAACTTCACTCCTGCAGCACATGCTGTGGGCTGTGTGCACTCTGCTTGTAAGGGCAACTGGAGAAGAACACAGTAGCAATTAAAAAAAAAACAAAAACAAAACACCACCCACCCATAAGCTCTTGGGTTTGGGCAAGACTTTTTTTTTTTTTTTTGACAATGCATTTGAATTTCAAGTGGGTAAAAATCGATTTTTTTTTTTTTTTTTTCTTCTATACCTGCTAAGGCTAGAGATTCTGCTGTCTGTTCTTTCCTTGCCACAGCTGATATCCTACAGCCATCCACAAACACAGCTACAAACTGTGTACAATGCTTTATGGAGTGCAAATTGTCATTTGTTGCTGCAAGGCAAACATGATAACCTCAGCCTGGGCTTTAGTTCACAAGCAACAGCAGGAGCTTTCCAAACTGGATCCAAAATTACTTAACATTGCATGTGGGTAGGATAAATAAATGAATGAATGGGTATATAATCTTCTTGCTCAAGTACTGCAGGCAATGAGTCTTGTGAACTTAGATGGGCTTTTTATTGTTTTCCCCTGCTAACTACTTCCAGATGGTGGCAGGTTCAGGGTAAAAATATTAAAGATATGCTCCTAAACACACTAAGTGACAGACTGTATCCTGCTCTTCGGATGAGGTTTTTTGTCTTGTTTATGTAAGATACAGTAAATTAAGAAGGTCAAATGAATGAATAGGCCAGAATATAACCTTCAGCATCAAATTGCACTGCTGTATTCCCCTTTTAAGAAAGCCCCTATGGAAACTATGGGGAGAAAATGAAAAGACCTGAGCAGGAGAGAAACTATTTTTAGAACACTGATTTTTAACTTGTGGACTATGAAGTGGAAGGGAAGAGAGGGAGGGTTTCTGTGGAAAACTTCCAAGGGATCCCCGAAAGGTGATTGAGAAATGCAATTTCATATATTTTACAGTATGACCTATGTACAAAACTTCTGATGGCACACACACTTCCCTAAAGGATCAATGTTTCAGAAAAACTTCTAGAAAACTCTTCTGAATTTTAAAATATCCAATTCTTTTCCTACAGTTTTGAATCACCTGTCAAATTTTAGCCAAAAAAAAAAGAAAAAAGTTCCGCCTATAGATATGTGCTTAGTTTCTTTAGCTTTCCTAAGATGCTTTGTGATGGTAGCTGTACCCACTTTTCTTCCCTGATGTGTTCAGGCTGCTTCTTAAGAGCACAAGTTTCTTGGGTATCTGCTACTTGTTCCTACACAGTCCAGAACATGCAAAAGCCGTTAGGTCCTATAAAAAAATAACAGTCTGACCGTAGTTTAGAGGAACACAAATATAATTTTAATGAAGGTGGCTGATGTCCTTAAGGCTCCCCTCCTGAAAGTCAGTCCTATCACTCCCTGGCTCTTGTTTTCCACCTCATGCCTCTCCTGTGACTGTGATGTTCCTATGGCACACAACTGTAGCAGCACAGTCCAGGTGGGCTTTGAAGAACTTACAACAAGTATTGATGCCAGAGTTTGAAAAGCAGCACTGTCCCTTCTCCCCCAGCCACAGACCCTCAGGAGGGAGGGATTGTGCCCGCCCGGGTACACGTGGAGTTTCCAGAGCAGGCAAGGACTGAGGAGGGGCTGCTCAGGCCATTCAACACTTACATCATGTCCAGCAGGGACTGTAAAGGGCCTTTATGAGGCTGCTTATGATTTGTTGCAGGGTGGGCTTGGCCGGTGGTGTTTATTTTTGCAAATACTCCCAAGATCCTGGCTTCACTTTCTTTCTGTGTGTAACAGCATGGTCTGGATCCTAGTCAGACCTTCAGCCCAAGACTGTTATATGTCAGAAAGGTGAGAAGGCTATCAATTGCACGGTCCTTGAGATGATGCAAAAAGAACTGGGTTCACCTGCCATTGACCAATAGATCCCAGGTAGACCCGAAGCTTATTTCCCATTCTCAAGAATAGAGCCAAGGCTTTACAGCCTGCCAGATGGATTTGCAAGGAAATCTTTAGGTCAGCCAATCAAGTGGGTGAGAAGAGGGGACAGAGCGGGGCAGGGGGTTACATGTGTATCAGCTTCCACCCAAAGCAGCTGCAGCCACCTATTCTTCACAAGCCTGCCTGTGACTGACTGGAAAGCCTGAGCCCCAGTATGACCTCACTAAGGCAACTATTTACACCCATTAGCTCACAAAGAGAAGCTATGAGAAAGAAAACATGCACACACATGCTCACAGATGGAGGGTGGATATATCCGTTTCCTGAATAAAAAGCAAACTCTGTCAATGGAAAAAAAAACACACAGGAGGGTGCCGAAAGGAAGACATGGCAAGTGAAGAAATTCTGTTCTTGGAGCTGGCACTACTTCACAAGGCAACTTGGCCCTTACTCTGAGAACTTGAAAACTTAATGTCAAGTGATAGATATGGTCTCTGTCTGACCCTCCTCCCCTAAAACGCTGCATCGGTGGTCAAAAATTAAAAGTCAGATAGTGATATGAGCTGCATATTTCAATGCTGACCGGCTGAGGAAGAGTAACTCATTTTCCAGCAGCTTGATGCATTAGTCATCAACAAAATGAAAGAGCCATCAATAGGAAAAACAGCTGCTGTGCTACAGGTGAGGGCAGGATCACCAGCTTAGTGCAGACACATCTGTGCTGTCTAGACTGTCAGGGTAACACAAGCATTGCAGGGGTTATGAAGATAATTTTGCTATTCAAACCTATATTGGCTCTGTTATAAACCTGTCAAAACTGTCAAGAGAGGCCAGGGGAAAAATACTGCATTTTCCTAGGAGGCAGCTGGATTTGGTTTAACCCCCAGCTCTTCCCAGCCATCCTCATGCGCACTGACTTTTGTTCCCATTCTTTTTTTGGAAAGGGACCAGGCCTTCTGTGTTTGCAGAACCTGGGTACAGATTCCAAGATTGCTGAAAACTATAAATAATATGCCCTTAGTCACCATGTAACAGACTTGTATGAGAATTCACAGCTGTTCTGTTACTGTAATTCAGCCTCTGTTGGAGCCACAAAATTTGGCTACACCTTGGTCTCTCTCAGGCTTCTAAGCCTCTGTCAGGTCTGGAGCAGCAGTTTAAATGGGGTGGCTGAGGCTGTTACTGCTATTTAGGTAGCTCCCCCCTTCCAGTGAATTTGGTTGAGATAGAAAAGGTGTCACATCCCTTCCTGAATCAGCTGAAGAACAGCTGTGTGTTTCAGGCTTGCTCACCAGCGTGAACTCTTTTTGCTACAGGCACAAGGTAGACTAATGTAGCAGCTTAATTTCATGCCCCAGCTCATCCAGCTGATTTTGCCATGGAAGGAGGAGGATGCCTCACATGAGCTCATCCAGTGGCAGGCTGGTGAGAGGCGACAATCTCCAGGAAGGGGTTGGTGCAGAGGAGGGGTGTTACAAAAAACTGAGGGGGAGGAACTGCTACCGGTATAGGTAGATCGTATATGGGTCTGCAGGCTAGGCCATGTCAGGACCTTAAAGGAAGTTTTCCTTTGGCTGGGACATCCAAGGCAGCTGGGCCATTAGGCAAGCATTGAGTAAGATTACTGTCATGTGTTTCACAGAGGAGCATCCTTTATAGCTCAACAGATAAGGAGTGGAGGAGACCCTGCTATGATTCCTTTTCCTTCCTGAAAAGGCTGAGCCACTCACTCCACACTGTGCACCCCCAGAAGCTCCCGTCTGCCTGGACCCAGCACAGAAAATTAACTTTCTGCAGGTAGAAGCTAGGGCCTTTGTAGGTAAAGCCCAGAGAGACAGTGGAGGTGTGTGACTAAGGGGCTTGAACCCAGCTCCCAAACTAGACCTCCATCCCACCTTTCCTTTCTGCAGATAACTATCCAACTCCAAGATCTGTGAGATGATTCAGTTTTACTAGTGGAAAATTTAGGCAAAACCCTATAAAGTAAATGAAGCAATTCCAGTAGAAGCTGGAGCATGCACTGAAATTACTGCCTGGAGCCATAAAGGCTGCAGAGCTAAAGCTACCATGTTACAATTCATGGGAGGAAGCACTTATCCACAGGAGGTGGAGGAAAGAAGGAAAGGTCAAGCACTGTAGCAGACATGAAAGGTTTTATGTTTAATATTCTGGAAAGCTTTTCTTCAAAATATGGTTTTGCCAAGTAGCTTGTTTCCTGATTCAAACTGCTGTATTTTTTCCCCATCAAATTAGTTTTACTTAAGCTGCTTTGTCAGGAGGGAAAATCCAAATCTCAACTTATTTTTATATGAGGGAAAAGATGAATTAAAGAAAGTGCTTGCTGACTATACAGTTACACCTGTGTGACTGCCATAAAAATTTGCAATGTGTATGGAAACAGACACTCGGGTAATACTGAAAAGCCAAAACAGGTTATTCTATTCTAGACATGTCTCCTCATTTTAAAATGAAGTGGAGCGTTCTGCTAATTCTCAGCATAGGAAATTCTGGGTTTTGTGGGTTTTTTTGGATGTATTTTGGTTACATATAAGTGAGATCCACACACTGTTGGTCGGGCTATGTTTTATGACCATTTACTAGTGAATGATCTGTAAGCTGCAGTATTTACATATAGTACAAACTATAGTGGAGCACCTATATGTCACACTACAAAAAACAGATCACAGAAATGCAGCAGGGAGCAGTTTGCTAGCACGTGGAGGAAATAACTTTACAATAATTCATAATATTTTGCATGCGTAAGATCCAGAGTTGGCCAACAGTAATTTGCAGAGTGGACACATGTATTTTCATCAAAGAGAACAAGAAATGAGAAAACGAAGAAGGTGAGCAGTTAGAAAAGATGTATTTTATCAAAATGTCTCTCCAAAAGTGCTGTGAACAAGTCAGCGGAATTCCTGTAGGCTGAGGCTATGATGCCTTTTTCAGAGCTTTCCCTACCCATAAAGCATGTCTTGAAACAGTAGTGGTTTTAGGATTGTGGCTTAGTACTCACACAGAGCCGAAGAAATATGTTCAGGTTCTCATTTGGAGGAATAAGCCCATCTTAAAGTTAGTCCTGACTTTCCCCATTTCCTGTCTAACTTGTCTACTGAGTGATTAAATGACTACCTCATTTGGTCATTCAGAAAAAACTCTGGAAGGAGATTCTAGTGGTAAGCTCCCCTGCTCCTTCCACAACTGTTTCCAAAGCACTTCATTTATGAAACGCACAAAACCACACACACACATACACACAATATACTGCTGAAACAGAGCCTCAGGTGAGGAGGGGAACAGCCAAAAGTACAGAGTTTGTAAAACAAAGGGAGAAAAAGGGAATAAAGTTATACATGGCAATGGGATGAGGCTCTTGTTATTGAAAGTGCCATGAGACTGTGCTTCAAGGTATCCTTCAACACTTATCACGAGGTGGGACAGAGGAGAATGAGGATGAATGGCTGAAACAGTTACAGGAAAAATCCATCTCAACGTGTGTGTGCAGCAGAAACCACACATCCTGACTGACTGTTGATAATTTTCTTGATGCAGCAGTCCATTTTTTGGTAGCTAAATCAAATATTTCTTTAATAAGTAATTACCTTTTATTTCTCCTTGTACTTAGAGATACAGAAACCGTGTCCTGCTCCATGTTTGCAATGTAACTAGAGCCAAAGCTTAAATTGCAGTATCAGGGAAGGTTTGAATCATTTCTTTGAAAGCACTGTGGCAAATGCAAACTAGGAAAAGCCACAGCACCAAGCAATTAGCAAATTTTGTAGATTCATAAAAAAATAGTTTTGAGAATTACTTTGCCCATCAGTGGATTTATCTATGAATCTCAGCAGAATTTTACTGGAATAAGAAAATACTAAATCAAGGTTGCCTTCAGTATGTTTGTAAACAGAGGAGCAAGAGTACAACATAACCTGTCTATGCATGGACTGTGAAGCTCAGTAGGTAAACTCTTTGGAGGATGTTACAGTCAAATTGAAGTTGAGAAAGACAGTCATGATGCAAATTGAATCTTTTAGGCTTCATGTGTATATCTTCTCATTTTGAAGTAGGGCATACCCTTCTGGAAATCTGTTCACAAACCTTTGGTTTTTGTGACATTAATACTGCAATGAGTACATATAGCAGGGACAGTACCTAAGTTCAGGACATTTGAAAATAAAGTCCTTTGGACAGGCCAGGATTTTTCTCTACACGTGTATTTTCTGACCCTTCAACTAGGCCCATGAGTACTGTTTGTTGTAATTATGTAGTTATCAAAGTTAGTGCCACACTGAAGTCTGCAACACAACCTTAATCAATAACTGAGATTTTATGAGAAATGCTAGATTATGCAAACAATAAAAATAGGTGCTTCAAAGCTATTCTTGGTCTAGTTCTGGGACACTAGAGGAAATAAATCAGATTATTTACAAAACAACATCTACAGCAGGCCAGAATTCAAGGCTCAGACAGATCTCAGTGCTCAAAATACAAGTGTCTTTCCAGTTAACAAATCTGGCCCAGTTTCTATTTTACTAATTTTAAGCAGAACATACCTGAACAGTGATTCCAAAACTTGTAGAAGTGCGGTCAGAACAAACCTGGTGCTTTGTGGGGTTTGAAGTGAACATGCTAAATTTAATCAGCCTAGCATCTTAGAATCATGGAATCATAGAATCATAGAATTGTTAAGGTTGGAAGAGACCTCTGAGATCATGTAGTCCAACCATCAACCCAACACCACCATGCCTATTAAACCATGTCTTGAAGTGCAACATCTGGATGTTTTTTGAACACCTCCAGGGATGGTGACTCCACCACCTCCCTGGGCAGCCTGTTCCAATGCTCTTATATCATATAGTTCTTATATCATAGTTGCTAGTACACCTGAATACTTATGTCTACCAGTGAAAGAATTAGTGATATAAAAAATGTGCTCAGAATCACAATTAACAATACTTTTCTTCATACACATTTTCTTATTTCTATCATTCTCAGCACCACTTCAGCACCAGTTTTGGCTCCAGAATAAATTGCTGAAGATCTGTGTATTTAATTTTGGTTATTAACTGCGAGCTAGGCACTTTATAAAGATCTATTTTTACAAAATATAGGAAAGAGATGTTTTCTTCAAAGCTAACTCCTTGATTACTTTGCACCATAAATCATGATTGCATTGCAAGAGAACACAAAGGAAATCTACACATGCTGGAGATCTTTCTCCTGACTAAAATTTTAATCATCTGCTTGACGTCATGGAACTTTACAAAGGTTTAATCAATGTCAGCTCCTGCCTTTTTCTTCTTAACACTGTTTGCTTCACATCTGGGTTTAATCTCTGGTTAAACAAATCAGAATTTATGGAGTTTACCACACAAATTGAGAAGTTTCTTCTCTTATCTCCTTGTCTGCATATGAAGTATTTGCTAATAGAATTGGTGGTCATCTAACACCCTTATTCCCTATGCCTTCTAAACAAATAAAGACGTAAATCCAAAGGCAAAAAATATTCCATGTAATAGCTAGTCCTGTGTATCTTGTGGCTTTTGCAGTAAGAAACATAAAAAATGTCGGCAAAGATTTTGCAGGAAGAGAGATGAGGGCTCTCATCGCTGCCTGGGCGCTATTCAAGAGGGATAAATGCGGTATACTACATTTGGACAGGAATAATCAGCTGCACAAATACAGGATGGAAAACAAGTGGCTGGTGGCTTTTCTTCTTAAAAGAGTCCATGGGATATACCGAATCACAAGCTAAGCATGAGTCAACACTATCATGCTGTTGTGAAAAAAACAAACACCACACTGGGATTTCTGAACAGGAGTAGAGCCTGCAAGTTACGAAGTAAGCCTTCTGCTGTACTCAACAATGGCAGGGCTTTAGCTGAAATTTTGTGTGTAGTTTAGGCACTGCACTCCAAAAAGAATACGTACTACCTGAGAATTCAGAGAGTAATGACTATGAGCAGAGATTTAAACTGTGTCCTATGGCAAAAGATGCAAGAACTGAGCTGGTTTAGCCTCAAGAAGAAAAGGCTGGGAAAGGGACATGGTATTACTCATAAATGAAAGGCTCTTTGACAAGGAGGGAGAAGAATCTTTTTCTTTTGTTTACATTGGCTATTAGGAGAGGTAATGGGCTTAAATTGCAGAAAGAAAAAGCTAGGAAATCTTCCTAATGAAAAAGGTGCTGAAATGCTTTGATGACTTGCCTGGAAAGTAGTGGAGTGTCCATCTCTGGAAGATGAGTCTAAATTAATCCTGCCATGAGGCAAGAGGAAGATTTCCAGAGGCCCTTTCCTGGTCCTTGTTTCTTTCGATTCTATGTTTTCTATTAAAACATCTTTGTTCCTTGGACATGAAAACATTTTTCTTGGTAGTAAAAGTTCTTAGATTATACTGCTGAACCACACACATTTGTGTAATCACAATGAAGGGGACACAGAACTGTGAAGGGCACAGGGGATCTTCTTATGTTGGTTTTTTTTCTCTGAAGAAAAAGAATAGCTCAACAGATCACTGTAGCACAAGGCGGGATTTGTTCTGGGAAAGCTTCTTGAATACTGACAGGCGTCAATCAAGCCTCACCACGCCGGGACTTCAACGCTGGGGACAGAGTGGCTTAGCTGCTCTCGCCCCACTGCTTCTCCCTTCCTGCCTCTGTGTTACGCTTTCTATTTCACTGGCACTACCATGTGCAGCTATACTATATTTTTCATTTGCACCAGTGCCGCAGTCAAGGTTGCCACTCAAATACTTCTGCAGGTGTGCATGAGTGGAGCAAAAGTTGAGAGAGGTGCCTGCACAAAGTTTTGTGACACCAAGAACTCAACTCCTACTGTCATGTCCAGCCCCTCTATGCCAAACTGATAAAACAGAATGTTAATGCCCATGTACCACAGATTACTTACATATTAGAAAGGGGCTTTTTAGACCCTGCCCACCTCCCCATACTGTGCTTCATCTGAAATATGGAACCTCTCTATCTGGATTCTAAAACTACTTAGAAAGAAACACAACAACACAGCTGCAATCAGAGTAACAATGGCTGAGATGTACCAGACTCTTAATATTTCACAGGGCAACAGACAGGGAGTGAATTCATGAGCAGTGCAGATTATCTAAATGGTTTTCAACAGTTCCATCAAAAAATCCACCTCCTCCACTGTCCCCCCAGACCTCCACAACTGTGTCTGGTCTCTGGTTTGGTATCTGCCCTAGTACCTCGACTACATTACATATCATAACATTTTTTCCCTACTTTTCTAATTCTATTTCTAAGAGGAATTTCATCCTCTGTTACTTGTCATAAAGTAGAGACACAGTGGGTCAAGTTTTATTGCCAAGTGTGTTTACCTGTGTGTGCATCTCTCCGATGCCTACAATCTCTTTATAATCACTATACTAAAAACACAGAGGTTAACCAAAACCAGTTTTTCTTTACATGTTACCTACTTACCACACACAAAAGATGTATAGGCTACCTTACTTTCATGCAGTTACTTTTAGAGGTCTGCTTTCAAAAAGTTTATACTGATGCAAGTGTATCGGTGTGGTTTCAAAACCGCATGAGGTGATTTAAATCCGTGCTGCTGCTGAAAGTGTTAGTGCTTGAAACATGACAAAGTCCAGGTCCATGATCCTGCTGTCCCCACAAGGTCAGCAGAGCCCCTACAACCAAGGGTCTTTGATCTCTTGGCCACTCATGCAAGTGAATCCCATGACTAAGGCAAGTATTATATCCCTATTAAAGAAGTAAAGTTATTAAAGAAGTAAAGAATGAAGTTATGCTCTGACTTTCCAAGAGCCCAATGGCAATTACAATTGCTGGACCATAAAAGAGTCATTGCTGATATCACTTAAGACACTTGAAAACTCAGAAGGGACTAACTGAAAGCTAATATTATGACAGTATTTCGAAAGAGTAAATGAATTAGCAAAGGTAAACACACACCTTCCACTCTGACATCAGTAATGGTAGGGCATATCAAGGACTTGATTAATCAACTAAGAGTTTAAAAGGAGATGAATACTGATGCTAACATGTGCTTACTGAAAATATGTCTTGTCTGTCAGAATATTCAATAATATTACAGTTTGGGATTAAACAGGTATCGGTATTAACATGTTAAGACTTCCATTTAATCTGTCAGATGTCTGCGTTGGTATTACACAGCATTTTGACTGAAATCTAGAAAAAATGCACTAGCTTATAAGCAGATCTTAAAAAAACTCTTCAAACTTGGGAAATCATCACCAAGTAATTGTACTTCTAATTCAGTTCTGTATAGCCATGTTTCTAGGTCTGTGCTATTTTTAGCACAGCATTTTAACCAACAAACTAGAAGAAAAACAGATCAATCTTCCCCACCATAAATTTATCACTGATAAAGCTTGCAGATGTCTCAAAGAACAGTGATAAAAAGTGAAGGGCAGGTCATTGCTACTGGGTGATGTGAAGGTGAGCAAATACAGTGGTAAAAGAACAGCCACGTATAAAGTCTGACTTGAGCTGCAATTACAGGAGATGATACTGGGCCTTGTCTTGTAGAAGAACATGAGAATAATCATATTATGGTAGCCATCACATGTTGCCAAACATCAAAAAAGGCTAATAAAATCCTTGGACATGTGTACAGGGAAAAGAAATTTAATCTTACTTCTGCAGCACCTGGCACTGGAATGACTGTTGCTATGTCCAGTCTAATGTGTACAATTCAGGATTGATGTTGCAACTTGAAGAAAGTTCAGAGAATGGCCAAGAGAATGAATCAAGTGTTGGGGGAAAAAAAAACCCAAACCCAAAACATAAAGGGAGAGATATTTCAGGAATCCAGCTTATTTACCTTACCTAGGACATGGATAACAGATGGCTAAAATACAGTCTTTTAAATTCCTTAATAATTTAGACAGAAAGCATTGACAATGGGTTCTTCAGTCCAGCAGACAAACATATGACAAGGTCCAGTAAGTAGGCTTTGGAACTAAATGAAGCAGGACTATACACAGAAAGATATTTTTGTCTGGTGAAGGTAATGAACACAGGAATAATCTATTAAAAGTAAGAGTGGATTTTCTCTCTCTAGGAATTTTTAAATCAAGATTGGATGTTTTTTGAAAAGGGATCTTTAGTTCAAACCCTTGGTGTTAATGAAGTCTTACAGCTGTCCTACAGTAAGATAACATGACTGTTGAAGACCTTGTGTATTACATTTACATGTATGTGAAAACAAGCAAGAAGAAAATGGAAGTAGGAAATGGAAGAAGAGAAAAAAAAATGGAAGAATGAAATAAATACAGAGTTTTATTGCATTTATTTAGATTCTTGAGTTGCTTGTTTGGATAGATGTCTCTCTCTATCCACTACAGTTTTAATGGTATCTTTCATTTCCTTTCATGAGCCAACATGCAACATTATTATACAATGTCAAAGAGCAGAAAGGGTTCAAGCACACAGCTAGCTGCATAAGATGGGTCCACCATTAATGTCCTGTTGGTATAATTTGAGGTATGACTTGGCATTCTCTTCCAGTCATGGCCCCAGAGGGAGACTACCACTCTCCTACTGCCCAGATACACCCACATCTGAAACCTAAGAGAGGAAACAAAGAATGGTTTGCCCTCATGTGTTAGGATGACCTTGAGGTCATCTGGAACTGGGTATATGTCATTTAACATTTCTGTTTTCCCATGCCAGCTCCTGAGACCGGGACTGACACGGCATGGAAAAATACATGGGTTGGACAGACAAACTGAAGGGAGATGTTCTATGCTTTTCCTACTTAACAGCCTGTGGCTACTGAAATGTGAAAGATGGTACAAGTGCTGATTTCATACAAAGAGTAAAACATGTTACTTTTGTGTAAGACAGTTTCTCTTTCAGACAAAACCAGCAAATATAAACTGTTCAAGGGAAAATGTAGTCTTTTTCCATTCATGACAATCCTGTCCCCATGGTCTTATCACTGCCATGCTCATTATCACCTTTTAAACATACAAGTCCACACATAGCCGCACCCATACGCTCTGTTCCTTTTTCTCTGATAGTTTCAGTGTGGCAGAGGCTTACAGTTGCATTGTGTGGACTCCTCGAAAGCCACAGCACCATCAGCTGAAATAGAGAAGCATTAACCCCATCCTGTCACAGAACGAAGACTAAGGGAGGAATTAAAAGACAGGCACTATGCTTTGAAGCTCATAAAACAAGAGTCTCTTGCATCCCTAGAAATGACCACTCAATTAGTCTGGTTATCTCACAGAGGCTGTCATCTAGAAGATACACAAAATAGGATAATGTAGGGAGAATTTTCACCTTGAACAAGTGGAAACAGGAATAAAAGTTGCCTCTGAAACAGCTTCTCCCTTGAAGTTCCATCACTCTCAGATATAAACTCTCTTCAACTACAAATGTAATTCCGCACATGTTCACCTTAACATGTTTTGTTCCTACCTACAGATTTCTATTTCTCATATTTTTGCTGCTT
>VZTL01030964.1:6844-24478 GCA_013400535.1 Scopus umbretta
AAAAAAAAAAAAATCATAACTGACTCACCATCTAAGTCATAAAGTTTCTTGAGTCTCTCTTGACTCAGCTTTCTCTAGCTTTTTCTGTTTTATTTTTAAAGGCATTTCTACAAGTACATCCTTCATGCTGCTAGGTTTCAAGAGAAAAGAAAGAAAGGAAGAAAGCAAATCAATATTTTTTTTAAAAAAGACAGCTCTTTGTCGAAAGTCCAAAAGGAAGTATGAAAGTAATCTTCTGTTACGTATGTGCCAACCTTCCTTTTTCCCTAAATCTATTATTTCACAGTTTGTGATGGACACTTTGCATACAACACTGTGCCAGTGAGCATCAGCAAATGCTTTATTAAGAGGAAGACTACCGAATAAAATGAGGCGTTAAGGAACTCATACGATTCATATGTCATAAAATTACAAAATTTCATTTAAGTGGTGCCTTTGATGTCCTCCTGCTTTAAAGTGTGTGCATTTGTATGCATGTGCAACTGTTTTGTGTCTAGTACACCAACATATACAGAAACATCATTGAAATGCAGTCATGGTTGGTGCAAAGCCGCAGCTCAACAGGATATAGCAATATACATGACAGATTAGGACAAAAAGCAAATCCATGAAAAAAGTCCCCAGTTTAAACTACAGGAAGAATTTAGGTTTACAAAACAGAATAACCAGATTGGCTGGGACAGAAATATTATTACTCCTTAGTCTTGTGAAATGTGCCATCAGCTCTCTAATGACCACATGAAATCAAGACTTCAGAGTTGCCTTCATACCCCAAAGTGTCCAGGCAAGCTATCAATGCCTGTACAGAAAGTGCCATTCAGACAGAGCCAGAGGAAGTCAATACAAGAAAAAGTTGAACTATTTCTTGGGATGGTGGGGACACAGCTCGGCACCAGTTGTGGATGTGTTTGCATACTGGACAGCAGCACAGTCTAAGATTAATGGTATTTTGGAATGAATAAACAGGTTGTTGATTTATAACAATATAGCCAGATAGGCCCACAAATATCATTCGAGTCCATTCCCTCAAAATTGGTGATGCCAATAAAATGAGACCCAGCTATGCAATGCTTCCTGCCGTATCACTGCAAAACAAAATCTTGATGATCTTATTTGTAAAGGCACAACCAGTTTATATCTCCACTTGAAGAATATGCAAGGCAAAAATATAAGCCGTTACACTAAAGTTACCCACAAACTTTCAGAGAACAAACAACATCTAAAGAAGATTTTAGTTCTCTGTAGGTTTGGATTTCAAAACAAGGGCTTTGAAAAAATTGCCATAATTCAAATCTTGGCTTCACTGTGTTTATGTTTGGCTGCTATTGATGGTATAAAGACTGTTTAGGTCTTTATAGACAGTTATAGTAGTCCACAAGCTATCTTGTCAGATCTAAACTGTAATTGCTGTGCTATTGAAAGCCATAAAATTGTGAATGAAAGCTATTTAGAACTGAATAGACACAAAACCAGTAGCTCTATATAGAAATGTAATTGGGCTCTCAAAAAAAAACCCAAAATATTTGAAACATATCTGCATAATACCAGACTTATTTCTTGTAGATTATTTTCCTTTAACCATTCTTTTTTTAAAAAATAATCAAACACAAGACAAATGGTGTTTTTATTACGTGTAGGACTTTGCACTAAAACAATTAGTTATATTTGCACATTAATAAAAATACAGACAAATCCCACAAAAAGATATTTTCAATCCCAAGGATTATTTTTGCTTTAAATAAATAGCCAATTTTTATCATTTAGAGTCTCGGACATGCTTAAATGGTGAACTGACAAAATTCTGTCCTTTTGTCTGTTAATCTACCTTTGGCAGTAAGTAATGGTAACCACAGAAACAATTAAAAAAGAAAAAAATAAATAGTAGAGACAACCCAAATTATAGGTCTGGGAAATTATAAATGAAATTACTTTTATCCTCTGATATGAAAAAGAGTTTTTTTCAGATTGAAGAGATCTGCAAATTCCAAAAGCTATAACACACAAATGCTAGCCACTGAAAAAGCAAAAGAAATAAATATATCTCATAGAGCTAGCCAAGTGTTTAATATCAGGTATTTATTTTAAAATCTTTTCCTCCAGGTTTGTCTTCTTTCTCAGAGGAGTTACTAAGCATCAGCTGAATGCTGCCAGACTGAGCTGCTATAGCTTCTGGCTCCTTGGAATGTGGGGTTTTTTCCTAAAATTAATAGAAAGTATTATTTTACTCTTGCAAAGTCAAATGCTTGTATCAATCTACAAGAAAGCATTGCACAAATTTCTTCCACATTCGTCTGTAACATTGCCCTACACTTTAGTGTTTGGCAAGTGCATTTCATGCTTTTATATATATATATACATATAAAAAAAATTTAAAACTTTTGTTTTCACTTTTCACTATTCTTGTACTTTCATTTACTACCAAATGATCTCACGTTTCCCTACACTGGGCCTCTAGAGTGCAACTCCATGTACAGTATATTGGACTGGGGCTTAATTTTTTTCTGTAGCCTCCAAGGGCTCCCATGAGGCTTGCTTCTTCCTCCCTTCCTTCCACACACCCTGGCGTGGCCTTTACAAGCTCCTGTATCCCTTCCTCAGCTTCTGGAGATTTCACAGTGAGATTAGAGTAGAGTAGCATGACACATGTAGGAACCCAGTCCATGTTGGCTCTGTCCCTTCACTTTCCACTTACGCTTTTCCCACAGTACTCTCATTAACTTTACTCTTAATTTTCTCATTCTCTTTCTATCAGTGTCTCCCCCCACCGCTGTGCTACACTGTGGTGCCTGAGGAAGCAGCGCAAAAAAGACATGGGATAAGAAACTGCTGCCAGAAGTACCTTTGGATAGCTGTGAGGAAGAGGTGAAAGAGAAACCTTGCTCACTGTCCACAGCCACTTGCTTGTCAGTGACATTTCAGGTGGCATGCAATTAGGCGGTGCCAGCAAGCCATGCACGGTCATCACTCCAAATGATTGACTAATGACTGAACTGAGGCAGTAAAATGACAAGGTCTAAAATATGAGAGCGACAGTCTAAGATTAAAATCCACATGTGACTTCTGATCTCTCCCCAGAGTAACAGCCTACCTCTCCAAAGTACAGGGGGAAATTCTCAGAGACTCACTGGATCACTGCAGCTGGGAAGGACCTCAGGGTCCCCCTCACGTAGCGCAACCCCCTGCTCAAGCAGGGTCACCCGCAGCAGGTCGCTCAGCGCTGCGTCCAATTGGGTTCTGAATATCTGCAAGGACAGAGACTCTACAACCTCTCTGGGCAACCTGTGCCACTGTTTGACTGCCCTCAGAGTAAAAAAAAGTTGTTTTTTTTTTCTTTTTTTTTCTTTTTTCCCCTCTTTTTTTTTTTTTAACGTTGTCTTATGTTCCTTTTCAGAAGCAAAGATGACAGATGAGCACAAATGAAGTTAAGTAAATAAACCAGTAGGAAAAGAAAAAAAGAAAATAAGAAATAACACAGATCCTCTAATTTAACTCGCATTTTACCAATTGCAATGTCTCTGGTTACCACAGAGATTGACACATTTCTTGAACTGGGAACTCATGTTCACCAGCCTTAGCGTTAAGCTGTGGGAAGCATCAGGGAATCCCTCTCTGAGGCAAGGTCTCAAAATTCCCATTACGTGCATGTTGGTAACGTGCAAACTCATGAAGCAAAGGCAAATAGGCAACACTGGATTAGAACTTGCTTTATCATTTAATGAGCATACGTATCTTTTTTTAAAGCAATAAAAGCACTCTCCTCTCCTGTCCAGGCAACACTTCATCAATAAACCCAACAATGCAAACTTTTAAACAAAAATGTCTGCAAGATCAGCTCCTAAGTTTTATCCAGTTTGCATAAGGATGGCTTTTTCTAATTGTTTTCAGTTTTTGAGACAGGTATCTACACATAGATGCTGTTGCACTTCTGACACTGCAATTCTGACTTCTGACGATTCAATCAACACAGAATTTGGGACATCATTTTCTTTCAGCACCTATGATGAGAAGAGGAACTGCATGCAAATGCAGAAATTTCTCTGTTCACAATGGATTTTTAGGAAAAAAAACAACAGAGAAAGATTTCAAACAGCTCTTTCATCTAATGCCTGCTCATTAGGGTATAGATCAGCGACAGAGGAAATAAAGAAATGTGTGGTAATGGCCTCCACACCTCCAAGTGACACAATACAGGGTTCAGGCTGCAGACCATGAAGGGAAATCAGGAGACCCCAGTTTATTTCATTACATCTTTTTCACAAACACTTGTTCTCAAACTTTTATGATATCAAGGCATATTACTTAGGGATCCAAATTTAAAACAAGCCTTTGAAACTTAAAAGTAAACTCCAAAGAAAGCACATGTAATTTGGAAGAAAGAAAAATACAAGAAAACCAAACCAAATCAAAACTAAAAGCAAATAAATAGAAAAGCAGTAAAACATACCTATATCCTACTATGGGGGAGAGGGATTTTTGGAAAATCATATTTATCCAAGAAAAAAATAATAGTTAAATTAGACAAAACCAATACTCAGTAGTAATTACCAGCTAAATTTTACCTACTGAGTTTAGATGCTGTCTTAAAACATAGAAAGAGAAGACTGTCCCTTTGTACCAGGAAGAGCTTCTACAATAAAAAGAAAATGGCAAATCTCAGCAAACACGCAACTTCAATATCATACAGTATAAGTATGGCTCAGCATCGGCTGAGATCAAAATACAATATTTCACTTCATTCATACCAGAAAAACGACACACTGCCTCATATACATGATTACCCTTTAGCTGAATTAAGTCCTTTCACCATTATGTCTCAGCCAATTGGCCAAGGCACCAGCATGTGATTTCAGATCGTTTTGTTTCCTATTGTCCTTCCACCTAAATGGTCGGTTTTGGCTAAGGGGCAGGGGGGGACGTATCATTCTTTCTCGACTGCAGCATACGATTTTTGACACTGTCGAAAGCATGTGTTAAACAAAGTACTACTGCACCTGAAATATTCCTTATTAAACTTAAAACATACTTTAGGCAACACTTGGAATGCATTTGGTTTGTTTTCTGTTGTTTTTTTCAGGCTTCTCAACTACACTGCAGGACACAGGAAAAAAGGATCATAGTAAGAAAAGTAACGTTAAAAAGAGTAAAAAATAAATCAAAACAAAAAAACCTAACTTCTAAGCATTTCCATAAGTATTACTAGGGGTGCCCAGCAAAAGTTCGGGGTAAAAGCAGCATTTAAAACTGAGTGTGAGGGACAGAAACTGAAAAAAACCAAGAGGTTTTTCTGACTTACATTGATCCCAGCAGGCTGTTGCCATTCCCTCTGCGGGGCTCTCACTGGCTGGGGGGGATCACATGACATGGGAACCAAAATAGAAAAGTCTCGGGCGCAAGGAAGCTGAACCAGAAGCACATTTGCAAGAAAAGACGTGTCGTGGGCACAGTAATATTCCCTTAGCAGCAAAAGGTGATCAATTCAGACGGGAACCTAGGCTGTACTGAAAAATGGGCAATGCCTTGAACCTTGCAGCCTGGCATCGGGCACCGTTTCGACACACGGGAAACGTTCTCTGCTATAAATCTCAGTCCATGTCTGTACGTAACTAAACCCAGTAACTGCTCTAATAAATCTCAGCAAACTACCAGACCTTAAAAGAAAACAGGATCCATTAAATTTAAAAATAAATCTATTACAGTTTAAAAATAAACTCCCATCATTTGAACAATTTTCATCTTCAGGCTAAGGTTTTTAGTAGTTTGTTTCCAGAGAGGAAACTATTTTTTTTAAAAGCGTATGCTCTTAAGATAACTGGGAGAGCTCTGAACACATTTTGAAGATTGCTTTCGACTCTTTCACAAGTAAAAAATATGGATGCAGACCTACACGTTAGTAAAACGTGCACCATAAATCTACAATTATAAATAAAGAGAAGGCTTAAAGAAACCAAGGCAAAAGCTGAACAGAGGAATTAGTGACCAAATGCAAGTTCTGTACAACAATAAAATCCAGTGATTTTAGAGTTGCTGTTTAATTATCCCTGTTAGGGGAGCAGTTCTTCCAGTTTTGTAAAGCTAGTAGAAAATAACAGCAAAACACTGTTGATAGGATTACAGGAAATACACACCTTTACCTTCTTTTGTAAAGTTAACTTCACCATTTACTAGCTTATTTGAAATTAGATTATTACAGTTTTGTGTTCTATAATATATCAAGCATTTCCTTGTGTCTAGTGAATGTCAGGACAATTATTGTAGAAGGAGGCATTACCGAAAGATGCAAATAGAGGTATGAAGGAGACTGTGATCAAGGAAGAGAGAAATATGCTGCATATGTTAACAGGACAAGGGCAGGAAATAATTTCTTGTTCTAATCCTTAAATGCAATCACCCTCACCTTGCAGTTACAAGGCAAAATATTGAAATGCCCACCTTTTCAATGCAAATGACTTACAAAGGCTTTTGGATTTATTTTTTTTTCATTTCAGATTAAATTTCCCTCAAAAAAAGTACATATGTATCAAAATAAATACATAATTAAAGAACATCTTCTATCAAGATAGATACGTTGGTATAACCAAGATCCATTTTATTCTACAGGTTATCCCAGTACTTACTGAATTTTTCACAAAGTGAGGTGCTAGTCCACGTAAACATTGTAGCATTAAAAAGGCTCTTTGTATCTCCCCTGTTCTTATTAACAGTTGTGAAAGGAAACATAAACATTGACTCAAAGTAGTAGAATACAAGAATACTCCAGATCTGTTGCCATTGATTATTTAAATATAAAGGAAATCTTTCCAAAACTATTAAATCTGAAATATTTGGAGCTTATATTTTCTGGAAAAAAATACATTTTGAGATCCATAGTGCATATCACTGTGTACAGACTTCCAAGTATTCTACCAGATACACGATTTTTATAACTGTGTTCTTAGGAAAAGCTTTGCATCACTGGAATTGTGCTGTTTTGCAGATAATGTGGCAGAACTGAAGCCAATGGAAGCTTCCCATTGATCATGAAAAGAGATGTACTAGGGCACTGAAATAAATACACAAAACAGTGGATTCTGTTATAGCTCTTCAAAAAAAATGACTAAAAAAATTGGCTTCAGCTACATCCTGTGCATTGATTTAAGAAGCCTGGATGAAAAATCATCTCTTGGATCAATTTTAAATGTAACAATGGCATGCTATACCATATTTCAGAGGAGGCCTAGATAAGGGCTAATACCTTTCTCAGAGTATTCTCACTGTACATCCCAAACATACTGCAAATCATCTCAGCTACCCCTCTGTGGCTGAACACATAGCTTATTTTAAATGTTTTGTGTCATATTTTCCCACATTTTGTTTTTTGTTTTGAAATTATGAGAGCTGCGAAATACACAGGGTGGGGGCTATGCTACCATAATCCACTGCAGATAACTAAATGGGATGGAAATGTAATCATATGTAAAACAAACCTACAGGCAAAGACAGTGAATCAAACAGCTAGAGGAACACCAAAGTAGGGAAAGAAATGCACCCTTGCAGGGGAAAAACATGGCAAGGAGGAAGTACACCATCTACCAGGCAGAGTAAAGAGCCTTAGGTGAAAACAGAAAGAGTGACAATAAATCCCAGAGTTAATACACAGTAAGAAATACTTGGAACAGAGTAGAACATCTGTTTACACAGCTGGAACCAGGGCACCAGGTCTGTGTTATTCTGCATGCCTGCTTCCCCCATTTTTCTTAACACTGATGTATATACACGGTAGTGCATTGCTTAAATAGGCATTCCTCAAATAAGTAATTTGACAAATACTGCATTTCAATACTCAACTTATTTACTCAAATACTGTCCAATATACATCTGTTATTTTATAAAATTTCTACTGAAAGGATAATAGGAACAAACATTAATATGTTGGCCTGCCCTGATAGTACATTATGATTTAAAAAAAAAAAAAAAACATAGATAATTAAAGAATACTGTTAATAATAGTGCGCAGAACAGTTTTACCAATTTAAATTGCTAGAAACATGTATCCCTGTTTCACCTTCTTGGTAGGTAGCTTAGTTCTTGAGCCAGAAGAAACCAAGTCTTTTTCAAGCTGTGGGCTCACTTATGTCCCAGAGGTATGACTAGATTGAACTAATTTTCTGAGAGAGTCTCTTCATAAATTAGTAGAATACTTACAAGCAAAATAGCAGAGCCAGCAGATTATTCCACATGCATTTTTAAACACAGTATTTGGGGTCCTTTCTATTCACAATATTAATACATCCTCAAACAAGTTTTCTTCACCACCCCCAAAAAATTTAAATCTTACTGCTATTGCCAGGTTCCCATGTGTCCTAAAGGGACAGTTTTCCATAAAGTTAGTGGGAAATTTCAGTACAAATATACAGAGATAGATTAATAACATGTTTACCCTTCCCTATGCACTTAGTTTAGAGCTGTTTATTTAATTTAAAAAAGGCAAAAATCTACTATACATTTTAGTCTTAACTAACATACAAAGAGGAGTCAACTGTATCACTCTTTTTTAATCTTTCCTGTGTATAACTGTAATCCACAACCATTTGAACAAACTGTAGTAATCCTGGTGCTAAAATTGGCCTTTAAGAGTCTAAAGATAATCCTCTACCAGATGGCCCCCCTAGTTTATTTAAATTCACCACACAAATCTCTGCAAATTTACTAGTATGTGGTGATACATCTGATCTAAACAGTAACATACATATGGTACTCACAAACTGTTCTCCTGGGAAACTGTTCTCCTGGAAAACAGCATCCTCATGGAAAATATTTAAACCCATTTACTGACCTTCTATGATTGAAGATACTAAGTAGCAATATAAAACTAAAATATCATATCCCCTCCCTCTTGGAGAAAAAATTATCCAATCTGTTCTAATGGAATAATAAAACCTAACCCTCCTACTCTAAGTATGACTGCTTCTACTAAAGACTTTTTTCTCGTTGTTTAAAATTCATTCTCATCCCTACCACATAAAACAATCCCTAATAGAAACACAAACACTAATCAAGTAATTTTGTGCTGTAAGTAAGAAGAGAATGGAAAAAAGAGACTTTTCTTAATCTGTTTACATGCATAATAATACTTCACACATCAAAGACAATAGCTTTGCCACCACCTTTCAGTTAGTATTCTCAATAGACAAGGCAGTTTTATGCAGTCCTTATTTCTGCTAAGAGAAATAGCAAAAAGCTGGGAAATGTCAGGTTATATAGTATTTTCCACTGCCTGCTGTGTCAGCCATCAGTATATCACAACTACAATCTATTCCACCAAATTGTTGCAAAGACTAGAGATCTGCAATTCATATTATTTTTGAAGATTGCTACCAGGTTACTTTTCAATTTAAACAAATTAAACAAAGTAAAAAGATGCATATGCCATAAGTATTTTAAATGTAAGTGAGACCTTAACTTTGGGTTATTTTGATACAATGCAATTCCATGAGATATTTTGCTGTAGTAACTCACGCAAATTCAATCTCTTTACTAAGAAAGGTCCTTATCCACTTCTTTTCTGTCACCTAATATTTCTAATCAATTTAGACTCTGTACAACTGATATTTAGCCTTTACTACAGCACTGAAAATACATGTTCAGAAAAATATCAACAGAGTATGCACCGAGAAACTATATATCTAAGAGCCTAGCTGGGGTCAAGAGCATTGAAACTTTTACAGAAAACTTCAGATTGCAACAGATTTATTCAAATAAAACAACCTTGTGATCAAATTATGTTCTTGCTTGATCACCAGCAATCAAATATATTATTTGGGCCTCACATTTCCCATATGCCATTCAATAACAATCTCATTGTCATCATTATCACCATCTGTTCAAGAAAGGTCAGGATTTATATGAACAAATTAATTCCAAGAAACATAATATTAGAAATGGTTTAAATCAAAAGGTTAAACAAATTAATTTCCTTGTTACAGCTGTTGAGCATTAAGAGAGACAAAATCTATTCAAGTCAGTGGGCAGATTCCCTTCTCCTTCAATGGGCTTTATAATGGCCTCAAGAGTACCCGGAAGCTCTTCACACACATTTTTCTTCCCCTAACACTAAGATTGTGAGTGCCTAATAGCAAATCAGAAATATATATTGGTTTTAGCAGATGTGTCTAAAATAGGTGAATCAGCATGATTTACATTGTATGGGTTTCACTTCTGCAGTGTCCAGCTACAGAGTAATTTTTTTTCCTTAGTGTCAAGACTTTAATTCAAACTGGAATCAACTTCATTGTCTTTCACATAAACTTGATTAGGGAGAAACTGTGAAAACTTCTCCTGGAGTTAAACTGATATTCCAGGAAACACAGTCCTATTTGATTTAGCGAATCTAGAAATCACTTTACAACTAATGAAAAAATCCCAGAGGCCTACCCAGTTAGACACTAGACACTTGTGATTTTTTAGTACTTCAAAATCTGAGTACACAATCAGGCACAGATTAAATAGATCTTGTTTTCATACAGAGATAAACATACAGTCTTCAGAAGGGATACAGGAGGGAAAGACTATGAAGATGAGCAAGCAAAATGTTACGCCGTGAATACACATTACAGAACAGAGTTAGGGCTTCATTAACATTCACAAAATATCTGATTTAACAGGGAATTAATGTCTGAAAGATATTTTTTAAAAAACTAGAGAATGTATTAATAAAAAACAGCATACCATTGCAGGAAAAGAGACCCGTTTAAAATTTTAGGCAAAAGTGATCCACCTTCATTAAATTCTCTACCATCTTTGTGTACATCTATCTTTCTAATATTAGGAACTGTCTGAAGTCATGAAGCTCAAATCTGCATTGTTGACCTCCTGCCAAAACCAGATGTTGTTATGAGTGACAGACTAGTAACAAGTTGAGGCCTTTTCAGCTGTTTCAATACCTCCATGTTAATATGGACCATCTCTAATCAAAAGGACATTTCTCAGACATTCACCAGTAGATGCAATAAAGGAATTGGCAGACATTCAAGAACACAGATATTACAGGTGCATATGTACAGCTGGAGAACATGTATAAGCAAAAAATCTTGGTAGAAGATAACGTGTAAGGAGAGAAACAAAGAAATAGATAAAAGTTTACAGGGATGTATTAAAAAGCTACTGCTTTCTGGAGGTCTTTATGTTTCCTTTATTATTATCAATGCAAGGCTGCTTCCCTGATGGTCACTACAGCTATGTAGACATGCTCAAAATACTACTGTTCAGGTCAAGTGTTGACAGAAGTGTAAACACGGTAACAAAAGACATTCAGCACAAGTTACAAAATCTGATTTGGGGATCTGGATATACACCAGACATGTAATTCCAAGTAGGCGATATGCTACCACAGCTGCACGTGGTCCAGCAGTTTAAAGTAAGTTTAGATATAGCAGCATAGTCTGCAATCCCAGCTTTCCATACACTGCAGAAGCATCCTAAGAAAGCTACTCACTCACACAGATTATTTGACTTTAGAGAAGAACTTAAAGAGCTTTACAGAAAGACCCCCATGGAAAATCCAAAGTATGTGACTATGCAATTTTCTAAGATCTATCAGATAGCCTAAGCAAAGCCAATTTGCAAAGATTATGCAAAGAATATCACTGGTGGAGATTAGATCATAAACTTTTACCTTCCTCAGACACAGCAGGCAAAATTTGAAGGCCTATTTATTATGATTAAAGTATATATATTTTTGTTATCATAACAAAATACAATGAACAAATATTTTTTTCCTCTAATTTTCCAACAAGAAAGGGAAAAAGTAAAATGTCATTTGTTCCTAGGGATCAAAGAGAGGAAATAGAGGAAATTATAGCCTAAAAGATGAAAGGTTTGTAAAGTGATAAGAAAATTATAAAAATGTTATGAGAGATATAATAACAAATATTAATTAGAGTAGGAATCAGAATTCCCAGTTAAAGAATAGGGATACTAACCCACATAAGCCACTGAATTAGTAAGGGAAAACAAAGGTTTGTTGTTAACACAAGTATTTTTCAGTTGAAACCCAAATAACAATCACATTTGATTACCTGCCCTTTTATATTAGTAACACAATTTAATAACAGTTTCAATTTTGTAGCTACTTCTTGAAAAAGGTTTAGTGAACTCAAGGAAAACCAACCTGTACAAGTAACTATTTCTTTTTATGATTTGGTGTGGGATGGAGGTGAACAAAAAAAGAAAGAGAAAGGGGAAGATCAAGAGAGATGGAAAACTACATGTTTGGTAGGAGAAATTTAGAGAACAGCAAAAGAAACATGCCTTGTCTTTTCTGCCCTCATTCTTCCAAATTTTCATTTAAATATGACCACCACGTGGAAATGCTGAAAATGTGAGGGTGCAAGAAGAAACTACCAACAGATTATCAAAAATATTTTGTTTGACAGAAAGGAAGTGGCTACTACCAAATATTTGAAAAAGCAAAGCATTTACTCTTAAATATCATTAAAGAAATTTCAAAAGCTGATTTTCTATCAAAACATCAAAATATTTTATCATTTAATTAACAAAACAGAAAGTTAATGATCCTTCATAATGCTTTTTTCATGTTTTAATTTTAACTGGAAAAAAAAAATGGTGGAACTTTTATAATTTTATAAATCTTTTTTGAGAATCACAATAGGCTTTTTTGCCATGAATTTCATCCCCCTCTAAATATACTAGCTAGTTAATTCTAGGTACAATGTGACTGTATATCAGGCACAGAATTAAAACATTTCATACTACATGCACACTATTCCAACACACATGCAGTTAACACAAAACAATGTACAGCAAGGAGATAATCCTTGTAGAAGTTGCCTGTTTTGCAGAGTTAGGAAATAAACACAGATTACTCCAGCAGCACATTAATAGTAAAGTGCATTCAACTCAGGTTGCATATCTAGGAAAAGGAAATTGTCACTAGTCATTAATGTCACCAGTTAGGACAAAATAAATTTCTGTTACTGCTATCATTATTTAACTCTACAGAATCAGTATTTAGAGGACAGGATCTGTTTAAAATGAACAATAGTTTGAAGTTCCAAAAAAAAAATTGATCAAAATAAATACACCATCACACAGCACAACTTCTAATACCTAGCATAGCTTTCAACATCTAGCAGAAAAATATTTGGATTTAATGATTTTGATTGTCACAGAACTATAGGCATTTCCAAAACATTTATTTACCGGCTTATGGGTCATATGGGAGTCCCCAAACTCTTTTACTGCTTTCCCAGCATTACTGGTAGTGTCACTGCCTCTTCTGCCCTTATAGTCAGGTCAGGATGAGTGCAGCAGGCAGAACACCCAGCAGGACGGACACTTCACCTACCTGGGCCCTTTCTTTATTCCTGGGGAGGCTGAGTTTTCAACAGCAAATTGTCCCTCCTTCCATTGGCACAAGGCATCTACTGCCTTTTCCACTTCAGATCCACACTCTTTTCAGCCCTATTATTTTTATATTAAAGGATTGGGGTGTTAAAGGAAAAGAGAGGATCTGCAGTTAAAGAACAGTAAGAGGATTAACAGAAAAAAAAGTAGTGCCTGAGTTTTCAACGGAGGAACTGAGAAAACAGTGAAAAAAGGAAAGCTCCCATCCTTCTCTTGTTCCTCTTCTCCTTCCAAAACGTTGCTCGTATTCACTGAATGTAAATTTGACCAGCTGATATGCTGTTGTTGCCTCTCACTACTTGCTTATGTCCTCTTCAAAAGGAGGGGATGAGCCGTGATGCACACTCGTGCACATGTGTGCAGTACACAGGTTAATTTGTGACTTGCCAAGCCAACCAACCAAGCTCCACCCTACCCCGAACACAGAGATTCCTGTGACTTCTGTGAGGAAAAAGACAAAATATATACTACCACCTAGAAACATAGCTGAGGCAACAAGCTTTCTGAGTGGGATGAGGAGCCAAGTGCACATAGGTAGCCAGGAAACAGCAAACATCCACATTTGTGAATCTTCAGACAACACAGGATTGACAGCTTCAGCTGCACCACATCTGCTTGCTAGCACAGGTGACCATGAACAGAAATAAAGCTCTGAGTTTCTACCTGTAGCTGCCACAGACCCAGTGCTCCATGCCCCAGGTATCAAACAATACTTAAACCTTTGGGACACAGGTGAGAAATACTAAAAGCACAAGAGGTCAAGTTTCTCTGTAGCCAGTTAAAGACTGCATGCTCCTAAGAGTATGCTCTCATTGCTTGAGCCAAACCCTATTTGTAATGATTAGATTTGACCACTATACTGGCAGTCAGATGATGCCATGAAATGCTTCTGTCACAGCCCTCCTTTTGATAGACTGAAGGTGTCATAGCTACTGAAGCTATTTAATTCACCTTCCCTTTGAAGATCAGACAAAATTAATTTCAAGCAGCTGATCCTTACACACACACACACCCCTTGGTGCCTGGTTCCCAAGAAAGTGGGTTTCCAGTTGGACACCAGGGATGTGCCATTGCAGTAACCCTCATATGTGAGTCACGTCTAGAAGCAGTGCTGGAGAGTAAACCCTGTCCTCCATATTCAGAGAAATAAAGGCCATCAAGCACTAGATAGGGCAGGCCATGCTGGGTCAGACCACTGCCCAAGTCTCCAACACCATCCATAAGCAGACATTTAGAGAAGAGTAGGAACAGGTAATCGCCCATGACATTTTTCCCCATACTTGGCCAATCTCCAGCTGTTTTCATCTATGGAGGCTTCCTGAGCCAGATGCAGCTTCTGTAAACCACAAGCAGAATATATGTATGTTTTTGGGAAGGTTATTTGAGGAAAAAGAACATGAACCCCAGGACTTCCCTCTTAGCTCTGGCTTAACATGCTGTATTTTCAGTAACACACTCTTGAGAAAATCTACAGAAAAGCCAAAATGTAACAGAGAAACAAGAAAGAAAAATAAAACAAGGATCTTCTGTCCTGTTCTCAGTCCTACTTTGCAGAACAATTTGGCAGAAGATATTAGAAAATTTATCTTTTAAAGCACTCTATATTTTAATACATCTTTAAGCCATTTTTTCTATTAACAATGGGAAAAATATCTGACACATCCATATATTTGTAAAGTAGGATATAAGCTTTTAGTTTTTAATATTGCGCTTTTTTTAAAAAAATTGCCATCTTCTCATTTTCAGATTCCATAAAAATATGAATCAAAAAACAATTATTTTGAGACTTCAAAAAAAGTAAAAAGGAACATACTGACAAATTTACAAGGATGTGCAAACTGGTTTCTAAATTTGTGGGACTGTGCACTCTTTAAGCGGTAGGAAGCAGTCACTGCAATGAAGCGATGAATGCTTCTTTAACACACAAGCCAAGAACGTTCCTTGAATCTTGTGCCCTAAGTAGTCATTGCTGATGGAACAGAAGCAATCCTTGTTCTTCATTTGTACTTCCGTGTCTGAAATAAAGGTGAATTGAAGGGGGGAAAAAGGTGTATTAAGCTTATTAACTTCACACTACATGAATATAACAGCCACCTTGCTCCAGTTTGTTATGCACCTCTGTCCACGCAGCAATCCCACCAGGCTGCTGAGTGATAAACTGATCCAATGAAGCACAACTCAGGCAAATCTGCTCAATCAACAGCAACCCGGACACACTTATCTTTATGCAGGAATCTATCAGAGGTAGCGAATCCTTTGCTGGCATTCACCTTCAACCATAATATTGCCCTTTCATTTAAACCTTTTTTCTCAAATTCAGTTATCTGCTTTTTGCACCTAACCCTGTAACAAAATTTCCTGAAAGATTCTCAAAAAAAACAGCAAGTGAGCTCTGCAAGAGGGAGGATAAGAGTGTGGGCAGAAGTGCAGGGAGAGGGATGGGAAGGGAAAGCATAAGTCAAAGAGAGAGAAGCTGATGTAGAGCCCTAAATTACCAGCCTTGCTGCTCCCTGTCTGCCAAAAAGCCAGGTAAGCCTGACCAGCACCAGCTGCAAGATCTTCCTCGAGCAATAGCCTCTGCCCACTCAGGTACTCCCTCCCTTGTGGGTGGCTGTGGCAGCTGCAACAGCTGCCCTGCCTTTCCAGAGCTCTGGCATTAGCAAAACAAGCAGTGTGATTCACTTTTGCCCTTGCAGGTCTGCACTGAAATCTATGGCTAAATTCTACCTAAAAGGTAGGAAAGGCCTAAAAATTAAACTGTCAGGAAAACTGAGAAAAAAAGAGAAAAGGGAACTGTTAAGTCAGCCCTAATGTGATTTTTTTTTTTTTAAGTGTGACCTTGGGGGTTAAACTCAGGTATAGAGTTCAGGCAGGGACATAACGGGACATAAGCCTCAGAGCTCCTGACTCATTTATTCAAAGTGTTACTTCACAAATTAGCAAGCTTCCCAGCCTTATGATCTAACCCATACAGAATTCAGATACTGCCTTTGAAATCTTAATTAGTGTAGTAGCTCTTTCTTGAATACTACCATAGTTTATATGTCAGACAGGCCAAGGAGCTAAACGAAGAGCAAGATGCATGCATTTCAGCAAGCACGGTTTGCTGTCTTTATGCCCTGTTTTCTTCCTTTCAAGCATATTTCTTACCTTAAAAGAAACTCCTCATTCTTCCATGTTCCCAGTCTTTGGGTGTTTTTCCCCCAGAACTGTCATTCCACATGACTGCCAATCCTGAATATCCAAAAGTCACGTCTGTCTTCAGAAAAGGAATGGCCTAGGTTTGGGGGTGGTGTTGGTTTTTTTTAATTAATCTTCACTTTTGTTTACCTTTTGGGCAAAATTTTCTAACTTATCTCTTCATTTCTAAAGAACAGAAGCCCATCTTAAACAAAAGAGGAACATAATGTAATCACATGACTCTGCCTTTTTTTAATTGACAAAGTTCCCATATTGTGTAACCTGTAATAAAAGCCTGAGATAGCTCATCGCAGAGCACACTCTCTATATCTGCCACTTGCCAGGAGTCCTAGCCTCCTTCCTGTCCCTCCACATCCCATCTCAAGCTCATTCCCAAATCACACTCCTCAAGTCCCTAGTCCACTTGCTTTCCTCTTCCTCACCTTTCTATACTGTCCCTTTGTTTCCTACCAACCCATACCATTGCTCAATTTTTCTCCAGAATCAGCAGTCTGGAGAATAGGCCAGTCTTTATTCGTTGCACATCTCTGCTGACGTGAGCTCTCCTTTCCCCTCCAAAAGGGGGCAAATCACACCCAGTAAGTCCTTGTCCTCTGCCCCCAGGGCCCATATGTCTGCCCACTCCCCCTGACCAGCATTCCCAAATCCTCCCAGCCCTCTGCCACCCCTCACTCCCAGCCTTACTGAGGGCAGAGGCTGTTCCTGGCTCATCCATGATCATTATGGAGGAGGTCAACTTGAGTGCCATCACATGGCACATATAGGACAACCAGGCGATCAGGCCCAGTCAGTATGGGTTTATGAAAGGTGAGTCCCGCTTCACTAACCTGATCTCCTTCTGTGATAAGGTGACACGCTTAATGGATGAAGGAAAGGCTGTGGATTTTGTCTACCTAAACTTTAGTAAAGCCTTTGACACCATCTCCCACAGCATTCTCCTGGAGAAACTGTCTGCTCATGGCTTGGATAGGCATATTCTTTGCTGTGTAAAAACCTGTCTGGGTGGTCCGGCCCAAAGACTTGTGGTGAATG
>VZTL01030976.1:4906-15901 GCA_013400535.1 Scopus umbretta
TTCAATCCTGTTTCTTTGTGTTACAGAGCTTTTCAATTAAATCTTGCTCCTTTTAGTAGTATCTCACTTACGTGAAGCAAGGTGGTGATGTCTGTTCATCTTTATGAATGCATAGACTCCTACAGAAGTGTCATCCTGATGAACAGTTTCATTAGAGCAGAAAAGGTTGGAAGGGGCATTAGGATTAAAATATTCCCATCCAAAAAGCTGAGGATAAGGGTTAAAGAATCTCAGCAGGGTCACTGAGGAAATTGTTGGGCAGCTACCAATTTTAGACTTGCTGTGAATAAATAGGAGAAGTCAGGCTTCAGAGCTGTGATGCATATCTCGGGTGTGGCATTACTCACAAGTGTAAGCTTTTCTGGGAGGGGAAGCCAGGCTTTATGGCCAAGAATCAGATCTTGCATGAATTCAGGCAAGATGTGTGGGGTCTGATCAATAGAGCATATAGGCATGTGCTTAAATCATTCTCATTGAAGACAAGAGGATATGTTCACTTGCTGGGGTCTGTGCTTAAGCATTTTGCCGAGTCAGAGTTGATATCCTCATTTCTTATTCATAATTTTATTCAAGTAACACTTAAAAATATTTTTCTATTTTCTTCCACATTTTGTCTGGCTTATTCAGATTTTAGTGTCTATGAAGAAAAACCCCTTGCTAAAACTCTGTGTGATACCTGCCCCAGTGAGGCTTTAATTTAGCTTTCCCTCCCAGTGCTATTATATACCTAATGGATAAATTACTACTAAAGAGGAAAAAAGAGCAAAGGCATGAAAAAATGAAATACTAACTTTAAAAATTACTTAAAAATATGGCTTAGGGGTGCCATATCTATAGTCAAAGGATGTAATTTAATGAACACAGAAAAATCTAAAAGCACCATTCAAATCTATCTGCCAGATAATAAAATGAAAGGGATCAGCAACAGAAGGCTGGGTGAAAACAGAGACAAATCTGAAGGAAGAAGGAAAGAAAATGGGCTTCAGTGAAAGTGTAATTAGAAGTGGGCAAAAATAAAAAAATCATAGTTTATTTTTTCAGAGTTGGCAGTTTGTGGCAAGAATTGTCAAACTATATTGGTCAATTTTTGGTTGTAAATGTTTATTTTACAGTCATCTTGGTTCATAATAACTGTTGAAAATATTTCAGAGATAAAAAAATGCTGGTAGCATAATTCTAGTGAAACATAGCTCTGTGCAGTTTCAAGGCTGAGGTGAATCATGCTATGCTGCCTCTATCGTTCTATCTCTGTTACTTTCAAAACACGGTGAATCTTATTTGTTGGACACAAATGTTGATATTCTGCAATGGAACTAAAGTCACAGTTATAGAAGTGGTATAAGAAACAGCTGCTGTCATTTCAGATAGGCAAGCCTACTGCTTTAAGGTGAAAGCAGAGATGAGCAACAATTCTGTTTGTTGCCGAGCTGCCCTGTAAGGATAAGATTAGTTGTTAACAGTCATGCCAGCTAGAGCTAGGTGATGCAGTCTTATCTGTCCTGAGCTGGTAATCCAGCATGGGTGCTTAACAGTTCTAATATACTTTTGACCTTTCAGGTCTGAGTGTGGGAGTGGTTGTAATGACAAAAGGCCAACTGCTATGTGCAGAGTCACCCTGGCTTTTCTTGGACTCAGGGGGCTTCTCCTTACTGCTTAGACACTGATGCTTTTCCAAACTATTGGAAGCATAAGGATGTGATGCTGGTAGAACCAGAATTGTTGATGTACACAATATAGCTAAGATTTCACAGCAGCCATTCCTGCATTTGACTTGTATAAAACCTTGCATAGCACAAATGAAGTTGCGTTGGTAGCAGTGTTAGTAGCAAATGCTTAGTGTAAATAGGATTTGGGGATAGTTTTGGGGATGGGTTTCTCGGTCCACTGTGGATTTGAGAGCCATCAGGAAGTGCTGCTGGTATTTTGTCTTCAGGCAGATTTTAGCTAAACAAAACCTCTCATCTAATGTTGTGGTACTATCTAAGAGCTTTTTTCAACATGTTTCGGGAGTTTGAGGTCTAGATGTCTATCATGCGGGAAGGACCAGTAGAGTATTTTATACTTTTTTTTTTTTTTTTTTAGGACAGTCAGGATTACTTTAACACCATTGACAGATATCTGTTTGTGGTATTTCTGCTCTATCCTCTCAAGTGAAAACCAAGTTTTTTTAATTAATTATTTGGTTAGGTTTAATATGCATTGAACTACTGCATCGTTTTGCAAGAATTCCAATGCTGGGAGAACTCCAACACTGGGGATTCTGTACTGCATACCCTGCCACATCTGTTTAACTGTTGAGATGTTAGAAACTTGTTTTTTTCTTTGGGAGAAAGGTGTTCCCCTGCAATAGTAGCTCAGTGAATCCCTGTGGTTTACATTATTTTGAGGAAACTGCCTTTTGCAACAGTACCTTAAGTGCATGCATTTAGTTAACAGTCTTTACTTTGAAAGAGCGCCAATGAAAGATTAAACTAGTTGATCCTTTGTTCTCATATATGCTTTATATTCTATCATTTTATATATATTACAGGGTTTGCCTATGCTTTATTTGTTTATGACCTAGGGTTTCCAGCCCATTCTATACCCCAGGAGCTGTTTGTTCACACTTTGCTATGCAAGACTTTTATGAACCTGTCGTATTCAATCTCACATGCTGAATGGATGGTCCCCTCCCTGAAAGCTGGCTGCAGAAATAGCCTTGGTCTAAGGGAGTAAAGCTTGATCTGCAACATAAATCTCTTTAGTGCATACAATGGGAAAGTTCATGTGTTTTTTTTTTTTTTTCCCTAGAATCTAGGTGTCCACATTAGTCTTAGGCTGACCTGATGGAGAGATGAGAGGCTTCCAAAGTTCTTTTCAAAATTATACTGTCTTTTGTACTGACAGTGTAATGTTTTGTGGGCTGAGCAATATATTTGCATGTCCTTATTGAAAGGACACTTACTGGAACACAGAAAATAAGGCCACTTCCCATATCTTTACAATAATGTACTGCTATATGCTTAAGCAAATTAAAATGAGCTTTAGTGTTTGGAAAGGGAAGTAAGTTATCACACACAGAAATAACAACTATGGCTAGAAATTTAGCCTCAGCAAAAACCAGTGGAGTCTGCTGCTGGTGTGAGCTGCAAGATTAGGAAGTCTGTGTGTGGTGTGGTTGGTTTTTTTTTTTTTTGTTTTTTTTTGGTGAGGAAAGAGAATTCAGAAGAGCCAGCTGAAAGTCTTCTAGCAGAACCATTTATCTCTAAAAATACTTCATCAATTAAAACAGTTTGTTTTGCAGGAATCCTTTCAATTCAGTGATTAAGAATGTATAAAAAATTTTGGCAAAGTTGAATCAATTTATTTTGATATTTTTAATATAAGGCAAAGGGCCCAAATGAGACGTGTCAATGATACTGCTTTAGTGGTTCCAAAACATTTTATTTTTACTTTTACAGAAACTTGCAACTATTCATTCTGATTCAGAACAAAGTGAAATATTGAAGTGTCAGAAGTTCTTTTTTTGGCCACATCTGAGAATTAATGGCCTGGAAAATCCTTCTAGTCTGTAGTCAAGATAACAATAACTTGAGATCTCCGAGAAACAAAACATGCTGCGGAAATGTCCTCAGCATGGGGCTCTGCTGTAAGCAGAACTGGTGCTTTAGGAATTGACCTTTCCCCAGGACCCAGACCAAGGATTGGAATGCACTAGGCTGTTGACCAGTTTTGGACCCAGTTTAATAGTGACATCTAACAGGACTTGTATTGTCAGCTTCGTTTAATAATCTTGTCCTTCAACACGGCTGAACTACATCTGGGGCTAGGTGCTGCTTCCAGCTACCCAAATGCCTTTCTAATAACTGCATGCAGGTGATTTGGGTCAAGTGGTGCCCCTGTGCATCTAGCCTATTAAAACAACACTGTTGTGAAAACAAGACTCTCCCTTGGCCATGTAGTTATGTGCAATTTCTTTCTAGTTCATCTTCTCCTACCTAAACGGTCTATTTTTGCTACCTGGTATATCCTTAAGCAAGCAGACCTCTCCACTGTGACCTGTGTACCAGGCCCTTGCTGAGGTGGGAGCACGAGGGCTTTTGCAGGATCCTCCCTACCTCTGACAGTCTCTTGCCCCTAGGTGACCTGAGCAAGCTTTAGTTTAATTACCTCGTATCCTGATTCTGGGAGGGTGTTTGATAAAATGCAGCTAGGACAGAGCCCCTCTGGTGCTCACTCCCAGAGGCCAGCAAGATGCCACCATGTGGGGCTGAGGGGAAGCTGTGTAAGACACCTGAATGTCCCAGTGGCTTGCGTCTGCTAAAGGACCAGTCCTGCCCTCTCCCTTCTCCCTTGACTCCTGTCATGGAGGAAAGTCTCCCACCCCTGTGCTGACTCTGGTGTTTCTCTGACTCTTTTTGTGAGTTGAAACAGCTGCAAATGAAACAAGGGAATTACCTTGAACCAGGGGAAGCTTCTGGCTAGAAGCAGGGGTGGGGCAGAGGAAATTGTTGGTGAGGAGACCCACCCCTGTCTCCCTGGCAGCAGCCTCTTCAATTGTCTGGGTTTGTGTGAAATCTCACTGAAGGTTTGTTCTTCACAGCTGCTTTAAACCTCCTGGAGATAAGTATTCTCTGGGCACTGTGCTTCCTCTACCTCCTTCATACTGTTACCAGTATTTGTGTGGTGAGATGGATTAGGGAACTAGTCTGGCTGAAAAATAACCATACAGAAACTTTGTTTTTAATGGTTAAAACCTTGATGCACCATCTTTGTGGCCAAGTGAGAGCCAGTGCTAGCAAAGTTTTGTGTGTTGTATGTGTGTAATGGGAACATGTGGCAAAGGTGGAAGGGGGAGCATTGCCCCTTTAACCAGATATGAAACTGTCCCTTCAGTTAATCTAATGTGATTACTGAGGAAATTGAGGGAGGCAGCAGCTAAAATGGTTGGTGCCATTTTCAGTATTTGAATATTGACTTAGTAGGAAGAGTACTGTCTTGGAACAGCAGCAGAGGCTGTCTCTGTGGAAGACACTCCGTGTACAACATTGAAAAACAGAAGTTCTCTCTATTTTCTGGGTATTAAGAGTCCATCCTTCTCTCAAGAGGGAGGCTGAAAATGACAACAGGAAATAGCACAGCAGGAATCAATTCTCAGGTCACTGATAGGTGAGACTGGTAAGGACCATTGTTACTTGGGGAAAGTTAAGTCATAATCCTAGTTAAATGCTGCTATGCAGGACAAATAATTGAATAGAGAGGCTCCACAGGTCTCAGGCTGTTGGGAGCAATGGGATCAATCTTGAAGAATCCCAGAAAGTGGGGGACTTTGGGCCCTCAGCTCTCCCCTCCTGGCCAAGGGCCTGGGAACTGTGCAGAAGTGCTCCCTGCTGACACTGCCTGCCGAAGCAGCTGCCTTCAGCTTTCCTGCATCTGGACAAAAACAATAATTATAACAAGAAGTGCTGGGAAATAGCTGAGCCTGAAAAGGCTGTACAGAAGGGGTGTGAGAATAATTTGGCCTCTCGGAGCACATACTATGGCAGA
Source organism: Scopus umbretta (assembly GCA_013400535.1). NCBI lineage: Eukaryota > Metazoa > Chordata > Aves > Pelecaniformes > Scopidae > Scopus > Scopus umbretta. The sequence goes on from VZTL01030976.1 coordinate 10,433, forward strand.
AGTGGTCAGCAATCTTTAAACTACAACAGCAGTCTTAAAAGCAAAACCTATATGTGAGCGTATTCTTGAAAGATTAAGAAAGATCATATGCATAATTGTAAACATATTACACTTCATCAAGGGAACAAGAAGTAGCTAATCTTCATGATAAGAATAAATACCCTTGCTGAATCAGAAACCAAATGTGACTTTGTACGTGGCTTGCAGCTCCAAATGCTCTGATGGCTGACCGCCTTCTGTCTGGAAATACACCGCAGCATAAGGTCCTTGTGCATTTAAATTGAAGAAACAATTTTATATGCCTACCCAGAAATCTGCTGAGCTACTTAACTTTGAAAGCACTCCCTGGATAGTGGGACAAATTTGCTGTACCTTCTTTGATACTGCTTTATATTCTTGAGGTAGTGCTTTAGTTCCACTGTTCAGCTTCATTTTAATAATCACAGTGGTTATAGCTATCTGGTATAGATACTCTTTAATTCATACAGTCACAAAAATGTTGTGTATGTGTATCTGTAGAAATCTTGAAAATGAGCAGTTGATCTGCTTGAATCATGTTACCTCAGCCACAGTAAGTAAATCACTAATAAGGGGTAATCACCGAGCAAGATCGTGACTGCTGAGTATCAATGGCCGAAATGACTTTGTGAAAAGATAGACTTCAAGGCACTGGCAGTTCATTGCAAGTAGGAAAAGGGATGCCACATACACTTGTGGTAATTTAGGTAGGCAGCAGCAGTATTATCAAGATTCAATACAATGAAGATCCTGTACTGTAAAGCATACGTGCTAAATCTAAGTTGTTGCAAGAACTCAGCCTTCATGACTGTTTTGTATTGAAGAGACCAGCTGCCAATACTGCATGCAGCCTGTGGCACTGACTTAAACAGAAGAAGCTATTTCTGCCACTGGAGAAAGTAACATGTAGTTGTTCATGTCAGTAGATATCTTATTTGAAGCATGAACCTCATATATGTTGGGTCACAGCATGGTGAGTTGAATGAGGACTTCTAAGATTGGTGGAAGACACGTATAGCATGGAGTGGTGATCTTTCTCCTGCTCCATGATGCTGTGCAGAGTGCTGCTTAGTGGTTTATAGCCAGGGCTGCCCCAAATCATGAAAGCCACCTCTTGAAGGGGCAAAGCGAAAGACTAGTACGGTATTAATTAATGCATACCAGTGATGCAAAGAGCGTTAGAAATTTTCTTGGTAAGTACTTGGCTATGAAGAGGTTAAGGACATTTGATTTAAACATCTACTTTATTTTTTCCAATTTGGAAATTTGAAAGACAGCCTGTAAACATAACAATCCCTCCCCCACATCCCAACATCTCCTGCCTTTCTGGGATGCCATTAGATTTGTTAGTGTGCTTAAATGGTTTAATTAATCTTTTCTGGTCCAATGCAATAACACTTCCTCCCCCACATCCCAACATCTCCTGCCTTTCTGGGATGCCATTAGATTTGTTAGTGTGCTTAAATGGTTTAATTAAAATCTTTTTCTGGACCAATGCAATAAACAAGGTCTTCTGTCAGTGCAACATGTCTGACGCTAATGATGCTTCTGGATGATAGATTGTTGTGAGGACAGCTACAAAGGTAGAGAGTAACTTAATTTGAGAGTTTGATTTTTTTTTTTTTTTTTTTTTTTTACTGGCACTATCTGTTCAGCTCATGATAGCTAGAAAGAAGCAAAGGAAAAGGTACTTTGGAAGTTTCTCATCTCCTTTGTTCTGATATGCAAATTTAACAGTATAATGACCCATTTGTCAAGTGATGTATATCTAGTACATGTTAAACTATTAGTTGCATTTCAGTAGGAAAAGGAGATCTAGTTTTGGATACAGGACCCATTATGTTAGATTAAACAAAGTTGCTGGTGTTTGTGTGCGCGTATATTTCTGTGCAGAATATCAGTACATAAATGATAAAGTATTTGTGTGTGTTCTATTCTGTATTGCTGCTTGGTCTTTATACAAAAACATTTATTTATTCGAATTTTGTGCTGAATCTGAGTACTTATTCAAGGTCATGGGGCACCTAGTGTGTACCTTCCCTGTCAGCACTATGAATCTTCAAAAAAATGTAAGTATCAGTCTTTTCCCTTTGACATTTGATGTTAGCCATTGAAGTCCATATCTACATCCAAAGTTCTCAAAGCTTCTAAGTGTTCAGACTGTATAATCCTGTTTTTAGTATGTTCTGCATTGATTTTATAGCATTCGTTACTGTTCAGAAATGGATATGAAACAGACTTTCTTTTGGCTTTTTCTTGAAGTGACCCAAGGTATTTGTGAATAAGGCAACTAAAAAATGGGTTATAAAAATGATGCCAAATGTCACTGAAATTACTGTTCTTTTTTAGAATAGAACTGTTTCTACCAATTCTTTAAATGTAAATTACAATAGTTAGCAAGTGTGGTTCTTGCAGGGAAAGAAATAGTAGGATATGTATTTAAAATGTCTAAAAATAAATATCTTTGTTTCAAGGTTTTACAAGCCAATGACCCAACAGTTGTTGACAACCAAGATTAAACACTTACAAATCCCAAATTTCCACTGAGATACAGATACTGTTTCCTTTCCTGGGAGTTCATGAAATTAACACTTGAATTTCAGTCTGGTACCATCTGACCATTTTGGAGCAGTATATGTTTAAATCTATTAGGAAGCTTGTGCAGAGTTTAGAGTGGGAGGAGAAAGGAAAAGCATCATGTTTTCTTTGAGAAAAGTTGAGCTTTGAAAGCTACTGAAAGTTTTGGAATGTTAAAAGACAAACCAGCTGAGACACATTAATGGGCAGAGAGCAAGAGAAGAGGTCAAAACTGTACATGCAAATGTCCTTTCACATCCTAGTAATTTCTGAAGATTCACATGGCTTTAAAAATAAGCTCATTCCAGGAATACAATACACATATTTGCAACCAGTTCTAATATTAGCCTGTCACTATGATGGTACCTAAAAGCAAACGATATTTATGCTAGCACAAAAAAGACGAATATGTTAATTTTAAATTAGTCTCCCAACCCCAGTTGCCTTGTGTCTGGGAGTAGTTTCTTTGTAGGAAAATGTCACTGCTGGTTGACTTTTTCACTAGCTTTCTCACCCCCCACTAATACTGAAATTTAACTTACAGTGAACATTTTCTGTTTTACTTATGTGCCATTTAAAAATGGTTTAATCAAGGTTTTAAACCAATTTGTAGTGCAGAGTGACTGTCATGTATTATTGTCTACATGCAGAAGCAAACTAGAAATTGAATGAACATTGAGGATATAAAAATCATATGCTGCTTTCTAAATTATTTGATGGATTAATGAAAGTCAACTGGCAATAATGGACAAGGATCATACATCATATAAACAGCCATCCTTATGACTGGGCACATACACTTGTAAAACAGGAAAAGAACACAAAAAGATAAACATTTGAATTTTGATATGGGTCAATTAATTAAATATCAAATGTTGACAAATTTTGCAACTGTATTAGAAGTTAATCCACCACTGTGTTAAAAGGCTTGTAATGAGTCCCATGCCAATATGAATCCAGTCCTTTAAGTGACCACAGGCAAAATAAAATAACTTTATAATATAAAACCAGTCAAATTTGATTACAGAAATTTCCTTCATATTTCAATAAATAATGTAAGTACTATTTTTCAGCATGGCTTTCCAAATTTACTTTAGCGACTAAAGCTACTAGCAATAAGCAGATCACTTTGGTTATAGGATACAGCTACTTGTAGCTATTTCTGGTGCAATTAAAATGTAAAAATGTGAAAACTCATCTCCTTAATAAATTAAGATGGCCACCGAATGGGTGGTGCTGCTAAATCTGTATTTTATATTCATTTATTTTTCTCAGAATTGGATGGGAGGAAAGAACAGGTTTTAAACTTCAGACATGCAGACTTAGATAAACAAAATCAGTTTCAGAGTTTCTCCTTATAAGTTTCTCCTTATAAATTAATGAAATAATCCATAATGGTGTGCACCTCCTACATAAACCTAAACAAAAGCATTGTATTTCTATTCCAGAAGAATAAAGCATTAAGTAAAAGTAGTCCATATTATTTTCCTGTGGTATTCTTTAACTCTACTTTTTTTATATATGTGTCTGTAATCACCCAACCATGTAACATCCTTGCAGAGTATGACCAGATACCACCTAAAGTAATTAAAATAATTATTCATTCTTCCTTGTTTTCTTGTATTGCATCACCTGCCAAGCAAAAGACCTTGGCATTTCCCATTCTTACATGTTTGTAAAATGAATACTGCTTCCCACTATTATCTGTATATGATAGAGAGAATCTGCAGCTCATTCAGATGATGGATGTTGGGATAGTTGTTGACCTTCTGACCGATGACCATGCTTATGTGAAGTATCTGTGGATCTGGGTACTATTTAGCGTGACAAAAGTGGCTCTATTTGGCTTTAGTTGATTAAAATTTGTATCCAGTATTTCATGAATATGAGTTACTCCAAACTGAAGTTCAACAAAGGCAAAATCATATTCAAGAAATTCTTGGCCTTGGAACTGTATTTTGTGTTACATTGTGGAAATCCAACTATTGTCTGCAAATATCAGATTATATCCATTTTATCTGTGCTGCCCAAATGGATATTTCTCCCATTTGGAACCAAAGTGGTGCTTTGGGTTATGATGAAAAGCATAAGAAAAATATATATATAAAAAAAAATCTCCTATGACCTAATTGTTGAGTTCCTCAGTTTCTTATGTTCCTGAATTTATTCACGAGCACAGTCACAAAATCCTTCAAGACCCAACAGAAAATATAACGCTACACTGTAAAGTTCAAGAATACTTAATTGGACAGGGAAAAAGAGGAAATAACACCATAAATAATGCATGTCACAGTTTAAAAAAAGACTGAAAATTTGTTGCTAGAGCACTTTCTGGTGGGGAAAAAGTATACACTATGACCAAATATAACCCAAGGCTTTGGGGACGATACCATCATTCTTAAAGATTTTGTTTGTATTTCTTCCTATTGCTTCTTTAAAATTCAGTGTTGTGCTTGTATAGATGCATTTCAGATAGTCTGTGAACCACCTGAATCAAAAGCATTCAAGTAAGAGTTTGAGTTTCTGAAAAAAATTTTTTTCTTTTTGTTCCAGTGAAGAGTCTCCTTCACTTGCAGCGTGATGCTGGCACATGTAGACATTTCTTTAATCTGCTTTTGTGTGGGTCCTGTAGTATATAAATCTAATGCACAAATGAAGTGTTGCATTTCCCCCTTCACAGGAAACTAGGGATTCAGGGCAAATATCAACATTTTCCTTGGGTAGTTTTGAGCAAATAAAATAGGTTGTCAGCTGTACATACGAAATATACATTTGTAATCTAGTGTCTGTATATTTTTTTTTAACAAAAAATTTATACAATCTGTACAGTTAGTTATTTCTATCTTATCCTACATCCAGCTGGCTAAGAACCCT
>VZTL01030986.1:5594-32874 GCA_013400535.1 Scopus umbretta
AAAAAAAAAAAAAGAAAAAGACTTAACCAGAAGAAACTTTTAGTATAGCCTCTTGAACTCATGGTAACCTCTGATGTATGGCTGCAACCAAGTGTGCTGCCAGGAGACAGGGCTATCTGAAGTCAGCCTTTACATTTGTAATGCTGACCCAGTAGAAACCTTCGTGCTGCAGCTTCTCATGAATGAATGCAAGAGACTGGACAGCCAAAATACAATAAAAGTTTGATGAAGATCTAACCTGAGACTGCCAAGTTTGATCTGCCAGAAGAGAAGTCAGCAAGGGATACGCAAGTCTTTTACACATTTGAGGGTATGCAAGCATGGTGCAACTGTTGCTACGTAGTGGGACTTCTCTGTTTTCCTTGCAAAGGTGAAACAAGAAATCCCTATACAAAAACACACAACTACAACCTTTCAACGACCAACCTCTGTATCCAAAAGAAGGTCAGAAAAATCATCGCTCTATGATAAATATGCATGCAACATGACAAAACACTCCTTGACAGTTACCGCACTGCCTTTGAGGGTAGGTACCAGTTGTCCCATCTTCCAAACTGATTACAAAATTGACATCTTCAAAGGTTACTATAAATAAAGTATGGGCTCCTGACAAGTTATCAGAGGAGACTTCCTTGAAACAGCACTAACACTACAACTCGGGTCTCACCAAATGCTCACTTAATGATCTATCACGTTAATGGGAGTTTCTTTTCTGTAAACAAAACCTAGCGAAGATCACAGAGTACCTGATCCAATGTTTTTTCATTCAATTATAGATATTTTTAAATTTGACATGAAGACTGGAGGAAAAATATTACTTTCAAATTCATTCTTATTTTGACTATGAGGGAATTTCCAAGCTAGTAAAGCACATAAAAGAAGAAAATTCAGTCTTACCTTATCGTCAATATCACTCTCGCTGTCACACTGTGGATTAGAGAGAGAAAAAAAGATTTTGAGAAACACCTTTATGTACAGGGATCTTTTGCATCATCCTCTTAAATCTTTAGGATAGCTGTTTATGATGTTCTCAGTTCAATGAAACACTCTTTTGATGTTTGCGGTAATGCCTTTCAGATTGCTAGCATAAACCAGACAAAGCCAATTTCTCTCTTATACAAAAATACGGTATACTCTTACTTGGATGGGGGAAAGTGAGCTTCAAACAAGTAAGACCATCAGCGATGCATTATAAAAACAACTGTAACATGAATACCACAATGAAAAGCATGCCTTTTTATCATCCCAAACTGTGGAATATATAGTAACAGTTTTGCATTGCTTCACCTTGATAAGCACTTTGTCATCTAACAAGGAAACTGTGAAACTGGCAATCAATTTCTAATTTAATGAGTGGTACCAAGAATAGTAATTAAAATACATCATAAATTCTGGTACATTTTTTAGTTTGAATGAGATCATGATCCCAGGAGGAAGTGTTTACTTAAAAGAGTTTTAGAGCATAATCTCTTACAGCCTCTGAAAATGAAATGCTCCGTTTTCACAGCACAAATGATGGAAAGATAACTTGAGCACTGAACATTTCAGGACATGCACGTCTTGTTGGCTGGAGCTGAGAAAGGTTTGCAGTCGGGAGCAAAAATAAATCTCTTGGTGTCTGTTACACTGACAGAAAGTGGCCAGTGCGTTTTGTAGCTTTTGTGCCCAACAGGAATTTCCTCCTGCAGCCAGCTGCTGACGGGGATGGTCCGGGTGGGTTTCCGTAACTGGCGGCACCCTACTGAGTTCACTGCTTCAACAAAAGGGGACTCTGCAGGCCAGCAACGACAAGCTACAAATGTGGAAATGGTCCATGAGAATGCATATGCTTCAGTGTCATGGATGTAGAAGAAGGAACAGATCCGTTTGGTCATTTTATCCAGCTCCTGCTCCTCACGGAGCTGGGAGGGGGGATCTTTCCAGTCACATCCTTTTATCCTAAAGTTACAAAGCAGAAATTTCAGCTGTTGCATTCTTAGTTTTCTGCAGATTTCTGAGAGACTATTTAATCTCTTCTTCTTCTGTTTGGCACGTGAAATGATTGACCTCAAACACTTGAGGAACCTTTTACTCTTAAATTCTCTGAAACGCTCTGAGCACACGAAGAACCACGATACAAAAGAGGGGTCTCCCACGGTGATTCTGCAGTGGGGACTGCTCAGCTTCCCAGCTGACTCCTTATGTCCATTGAACTGCAGTGGAAACGCTTGGTTTAAGGAGCCTGTTTTTCTATAGTCTTGACTAAGCAGAAGTCTTTTTCTTTCAAAATGAAACTGTTTCACGCTGCCCCACCTGATCCACAGCATGTTTTTCAGAGAATACAACTGTTTAGAAGGACGGGCACAGACCCAATCGTATCTGTAACCATTCTGGGAAAAAAAGAACCTGAAGCAAAAATGGAATAAATTACAGGAAGGCAGGACACTGCTCTGCAGGGGCCGGGGAGCAGTGGGTGGGCAAGTCCTATGGGAATAACTAGTGTTAATGCCAGCAGACTGCATTAAGCCCTAGCCAATTACTTTGTGCATGGAAGGCAAGAACATCAGGTAGCCACGTCTTTAGCAAATACCTTCCTCTAAGCCGCTTGTGCCTTTTCTGGGGGACTTTCATTCCGTCACTGAGCTTTAGGAAAGTTATTATAGGAAACACAGTTTCTGTTTTTTCACAAACCAGACACTCAGATCAAAAGTAAAATCAGTCCTGACAAATCACCAGCAGCAGCCATTTGGTGACTCTCCCAAACCACGCCACATAACCATGAACAATTAGAAGTCCCCACTCTGGGCCTGGAACGGGACTACTGTCCATCACCACTGAGACACGCTGAAACAGGTTTGCTGGGCAAAGGCTTCCCCAGTACCTGCTGCATTTTTGCTGGCTCAAGACAGCGCTAATGCACGCTGACAAAGCAACACATCCATCAAAAACAAGGCGGGGGGGGTGGGAGAAGACGCGGTCACAGCAGTACACTGGTTATTATTTACGTGCTCCTGAGAAACGCCAGCTGACTCAAGGGAAGCCTTTCATCTCCACCCAGGGGGCTGAAATCAAGTCGGAATGCTACAGGGAGCGTGCATGCCCCCAAATTGCTGGCATAATTGAGTGGGTCACGAAGACCGTTTTATTTTACCCTTTAAACCTGGTCTATGCTGAAGTATCCTAAGTTACCATTTTAATCATGGTGCTCATTCAACCTGCACGCCCATATTGTAGAGGCAGAATATTTTGATGACGTGATTCAACCTGCACAGCTCAGACTAAAGCACGTTACAACAGAATTACACCTATCACAAAAATGGCACAAGAGTTAGCTAGTACACTTAGCCCTGTGTTGCTTATGATTGTATGGGTAGGCATCACCAATAAAAATTTTAATTCCTACAGGGACTTAAAGAAGGATACATTGAAGTAATAAAAAATGCAAATAAATTAAACTCAGAAATACATTGACTAGAAAACATTCAAAATTATCATTAAAGCTCAGACGCTTTTGCCTATGAGCCCTAGTTTAATAAAACCGCAGTACTGTAAACCTTAACAAATTTAGCTGAAAAATATTTGAGAGCAGATGTAAACAGTTTCGGGGAGCTTTAGTAACCATTATTATTCAAATACAACGTAGTATTTTAGTCTTGCTCTCTGTTTTTGTGACAAAACTTCTCTTCTTATTTCTTACTGCATTATGGTATTTAAAAAAAAAAGGGACAGGTTTCTCCTTGTTGAAAACAGATTTGACCTCAAAAATTTGTATGCCTATAATGAGTGTAAAAACCTATTACAGATGGTTTGCATTACTGAAAGGTGCAGAACTGCTTTATTTAGATGCGTAGTTTTGCTTTGTACCGATATGCAACTTTGTCTCATGTAGGTAAGTGAAAGTTGCAAAAAGCCAGTGAACCATCAAATCCACATGCTAAATTTTATAAACAGACATACCAACGAAGCAAACATCTGCTCTCTGAGGATACATTTTTCCCCATTCGGGATCTGTAAATACTCCATAATTAATCGCTTTTAAAATGGAAAGGACAGCAAAGAATTTTCTTTCATTTTAGCTTACGTCTTCATTAATCATGAGCGCATCAGTCCTGCAACCGAAGAAGCCAGCAGGGCTGTGGATGCAGACCCACGCGCGAATGCGGCCCTGCGCGGATGCGGAGCCCACCGTGCAGCTGCGGCTGCAAGACGGGTGCTTTAGAAACCCTCCTTCTGACAGCAAGTTGCGTAATTTCTTGTTTGCCTTATGAAAGAGCTGTCCTCTCCCACCTCTCCAGTCGCCTAGGGCTCACTCATGCACACAAACTGTCCCCGTATTCATTCCTACCACGTGGCTTTTAAACCACCAAGATACCACATCTCAATCCACGTGAGAATGAAGTCCCAAGCCGACCCAAAGCTACTGAGCAGTCTACATGACGAGAGGTCGCGGGGGAAGGACTAACACACCACTAGTTACAAAATTTGGACTTCTGCTTAACATATGGCAGCCTGGAAAAATGGAGAGCTTGAGACTCATGGCTACCAACCCGTGTTAAACTCCCACCGACTCCTGAAGTCAATACAGCCAGCTCTGGTGGAAAAAAACCCCAAGCTTCAGAATACACTTAGGTTTTCTTCTTATTTTAAAGAAACAGGCACCCACATTTGCATCGAGAAACAGGAACCCACAGGCTGCTGAACACGCAACGGCATCAAAAAAAACGACGACAGCAAAACCAAACCCGCCCGGAGAGATCTGCGAAAAACAGAACCGCTGTTGACCCCTTCCCTTCGTGGGGCTGTTAAAAAAACACGATTTCAATGGGCTGGTTCAGTTTCTGTGGTAACAGCCCTCAGGCTCCGCGCACCCGCTCTTCTCCAGCCTCCTCGCCTCCGCCGCCCGCCCCTGCAAAGCCCTGGGTTGACAAAGAGAGACCGAGGCCGGGGCGTTGCGTGGCAGGGATGTTTAGTTGACTAATGAAGTCATAAGAAAAAACTTTGGTTTGACCCAGAGGATTTTCTGTGTCTTAAAAGACAACTTACTCTGGGCTGGCGAGGAGGAGGCCGGTGGGGCTCCCCTGCGGTGGGGCTCCCCTGCGCAGGCCGGGCAGGCCAAGGCTGCAGCCACCTCCCACGCAGCTGTGGTCGGGAGGGACAAAAGCCCTTGTCAAAACAAAAAAGTTAAAGAAAATGTGGAGAATGGCAACTGTTGACAGCTACGGGGGCTCATTGAAAGACAAAAGCTTCAATTACCTGGATTTTTCTAAAGGCCTGTTAACACTCCTGGTCCATAAGCGAAACTGTAAACAGCCTTTGTGCTGGGTTCATAAAGGCTCCTAAAAGGATTATTCACTGGGTTGTGCCAAGTGCCTCTCAATTCCACCAAGAATGTTTGCAAAGCTGACCCCTAATTGTGCCGCTTTTTGGAAACTATTTCTTGCAGTGACAGATTCCAGTCAGAAAATGCCTCCCGTGAGGTAAAGTTAAGCAGAAACAACACATAATTCAGGCGGAAGGGGCTCAATGCGCCATAAAAAGGCCTCGCCCTCCCTCCTCCTTCCCCCTTCTGCCCCACAGAGGAGGATGCAAATTTTGCAGACGTGGGCGCTCCACCCGCGAAGCCCCAGCGCCACAAAGCCTCTGCCCACCCGGCCGTGGCTTCACCAGGACAGGGCACAACCTGGCGGCGGCTGCCAACGGACCGTGCTCCAGGTGAAGGTTCAGGCCCTGGGTGAAGTAGGGAGCGAGACAGTAAGCAGAGCTGGTGCTTTCCTCATCTCCACCTAAGCAACTGCAGCAACTCCACCATCCCCTCCGTCCCACCTGCTCCCCTGTTGCACCCAAAAGACCTGGGGAATCAGAGACAGAGCTCCCGCATGTGTAGACCAGGCCCTGTAGTGCCTTTTTTTTTTTTTTTTTTTGACAGCCAAGGTGAAATTCCTGAAATTCACTTTTCAAGACCCCCTCTCCGTCATGCCTTTCCCACCAGGCAAGGAGTTACGCTGTCTTCCAGCACTTGCTTGTACAAATCATCTCAACAGGGAAGAAAGATGGACTTGTGGCTACCGTAAAACACAGGCAACGGCATATTTGGAGAAGGGCCTTCTCCTGCCGTGGAGATGTAAGATGCCACCAGTAGCACACCTGCCTGCACTGAACTGAAAATAAACCTCTTAACCCCTCCCTCATCCCAAACAAGCTAACTTTGAAACGGGAAGTACGAACATTACCTGCTTTGGTTCACAGGGCATACAAGCATAAATCAGATCACGTAACGGCAATGGATACCTCAGAGCTTTGTGTCACTGCAAATAAAGCTAGATCTCCACCACAAAGGTTTTCTGGTGGACCTGGAGGCAGAGGTGTTCAGCAGCGTCACTGGTGGCTCTACCACAGCATTCAGGCCATTAGCATAGCTGCAGAGTGGTTTAGCCACATAAGTTTAGGTTTTTTGAGTGCAGAAAGGGGGCAGGCCTGGAATAAGTTATGCATCGATTTTTCCAAAAAAGCAGCATTCGCAGAAGCAGTATGTAAGCTCTGTGCTCTGGGACACCTCCACTGGCACCAGGCTCCTTCCAATCCGTATTAAAACTGTTTGTACTGTGATTCTGGATGTTTTCCGGTCACTTTAAGAACCATGAAAACGTCTTTTTTTACCCCCAACGTTTTCACTTCCAGATCACCCAGGTTTTCTTCACGTAATAAAAGCGCTACATGGATTAACGTGAAAACAGATATTCACATAAAGTGCCTCATGTCAGGAATGAGCGCTCCACGAAAGGGAAACAAACCCAACCCAAGTCTCGCAAGACTGCAACAGGATTGGCAACGCTTGGGTGTTATGTCATCGGTTCGCTGCAGAGAACCCCTCCGTTATCTGAAATGGGGCCACATCCTCCAAGCGTTTGAGGATTGCACAGAAGTCACTTCGGCTTATTCACGTAAACGTGGTATCTCCCGTTCCACCCAAACCCAGAGGTTTATGACCTAGGTCGTGCCCACACAGCCTCGAGGCTACAGAGCCCTGTTGCACTCTACAGCACAGAAATTACAGGTCCCTGCCCAAACAGCTGACGGTAAGGCTTGTTTTTTCTTTGCACGCAAACACACATACCTACAAATATTATTTATATTATGATTAAGCAGAGGGTGATAGACATCTAAGCTAGCCGTGTGAAAAAAGAGATCCCAGCCCGGAGGGACATGTAACCTAACCAATCTACCTGCAACTAAAACTGTCTGGGGGAGCGTAAGGCTGAGAGAAGAGGAGGCAAAAATACGACGTATACCGTCTGCAATAGCAGAGTACAAGGTGGCAGGGTAGAATATAGACGTAAAAAGTTGCACAGAATATATGAACAGTGTAGACGCCTATGGAGCTTGCACGCCCACTCACGCATTCCCAGAGGATGGCCATGTTACTGCTCTCTTATTATTTCCAACCATATTTAGTTACTGAATTTTCTTTTAATAGCAGGGCTCGGGGAAGCATTAGGCTTACATCCCGGTTTGTTAATGTTTCTGTTAAAGGAAGAAGCAAAATCAAGCCTATTTTGAAGAGCCCTCCTCCTCTCCCCGTCCTCCGAGCTAGCTTCCCGGGAGCAGCGCGCGGCAGCAGCGCGTACGGACGCGCGCTTGTGTGTGTGCAGGGGGAGGGTGTTGTTTCCTATTAAGTCTGGCATTGGATTCATGTCTGCAGGGGCTTGCTTAAGATGATAGGAAGAGAGAGTTTTATCATGAGCCAGACTGACAGAAAAGCCTGCTAATGGGACTTGAGGCATACACAGGAAAGAAAGTGCCAAAACATTAAGCTACCGCCAAGTGTCAGAGGGCCACTGATTTATTGCAGCAATTTTGCCACTGTGTCCTTTATAAGGTCCCACAAGTCCTTCCTCCTGGCAAGAAGCTGTGAGCTGCTGCAGCTCGGGGAGAAGTTTAGATCCAGGGCGCAGAAAGTGTCCAAGCGAAAGGCGGGGGCCGGGGGGAGGACGGAAATCGAATGTTGACTTGAACTTGCCCCAGGCAGCAGAGTCCTCTTAGCTCCACTGCCTCCCTGACAGTTTGATGAAATGAGTCAGGGCCTCCCTATGGCTAGACCAGCTCAGGCTTCCAAGTGCCGGGCTGGAGCTGTAAGAAACAGATTGAGCCTCAGGGCAGCAATTTTTTTTTTTTTTTCCCCTTTCTCTCCCCAGCCCTCGGCTGGGGGAAGGGGAGGTTATGAGCAGTACAGATGTACAGGCTGAGCCTTTGTCTGCGGAGGGGGAGGGCGAGGGGAGAGAGGAGAACAGCAAGAGAGTATTAGCTATGGCAGCGCAGAATAGCCCTGAGCGCTATAACTAATTTTGAGGGGCAGCGATGCATTGTGCGGGCTATGTGCTGTTTGGTCTGAGGGGGCCCCTGTTGTGAAGCAGCAATCAAGAGGACATTTTGTTAAGTGACCAACAGCTGTCATCTGCAAGCCCGGAGTAGGGAAGGAGGGAGCAAGGGGGAAGGAAGAAAGGGGGAAAAAAAAANTTTTTGATATTTTAGGATAAAAGCTGGAGGACTTTGTTACAAATTCTAGCCAACATCAAAACACCTTAAATAATTCAAAGAACACGTTAAAGGGAAGAAGCTGAATGTTGCTCTGATGTTCAGTTGATGCAACGCAGAAGATTACCCAAAACAGCACAGCCTGTTAAGGGAGACAGCAGCCTTGAGCATTTCAGTTCTTTAGAAAAATGTCAGAACCTGTAAAACTCATAATTTCCAGCAACTTCTTTTTTTTTTTTTTTTTTTTTTTTTTATTNCCTTTATAAGGTCCCACAAGTCCTTCCTCCTGGCAAGAAGCTGTGAGCTGCTGCAGCTCGGGGAGAAGTTTAGATCCAGGGCGCAGAAAGTGTCCAAGCGAAAGGCGGGGGCCGGGGGGAGGACGGAAATCGAATGTTGACTTGAACTTGCCCCAGGCAGCAGAGTCCTCTTAGCTCCACTGCCTCCCTGACAGTTTGATGAAATGAGTCAGGGCCTCCCTATGGCTAGACCAGCTCAGGCTTCCAAGTGCCGGGCTGGAGCTGTAAGAAACAGATTGAGCCTCAGGGCAGCAATTTTTTTTTTTTTTTCCCCTTTCTCTCCCCAGCCCTCGGCTGGGGGAAGGGGAGGTTATGAGCAGTACAGATGTACAGGCTGAGCCTTTGTCTGCGGAGGGGGAGGGCGAGGGGAGAGAGGAGAACAGCAAGAGAGTATTAGCTATGGCAGCGCAGAATAGCCCTGAGCGCTCTAACTAATTTTGAGGGGCAGCGATGCATTGTGCGGGCTATGTGCTGTTTGGTCTGAGGGGGCCCCTGTTGTGAAGCAGCAATCAAGAGGACATTTTGTTAAGTGACCAACAGCTGTCATCTGCAAGCCCGGAGTAGGGAAGGAGGGAGCAAGGGGGAAGGAAGAAAGGGGGAAAAAAAAAAGAAAGAAAAAAAAAGAGCATTTGTCCCTTGGAGGCAGAGCGCATTAATCCACCAATCTGCCACAGCTTTAACTCTGAAAGTGCTCGGGGCCTCTGAAGAGCCGAACTCCACTCCGTCAGCCGCCCGGAGAGATGGGTACCTCGTCCTGCTTCAGCCTGCCAGACGGCGGGAGCTTCCCTACCTCTGCGGGTCGAGGAACCGACGCTAAAAATACTGTTTAAGTCTCTTTTCATTCCATAAAATTGAGTTGATCTGCTGTAGCTTAGGGTCAATCCCTCAAGGACTGTTTTTTCCCCCTTCCCTTTTCCTTGGCACTCATAAATTAATCAGGAGGACCCTGACTAAGTCATTTCATGCTGTACAACATAAAAGAAAGTCCCCCGATGATCCATGCAAGGATCTATTAAAAGCGGGAGGGGGANGAGACTGAAATGTAGGTTTCTGACAAGCTGTTAACAAGACAACTTTAGAAATCTGTCTGGAGCTCTCAGGGAGATGGGCTGCCATTTCACTGCTTCGAAGAAGTTCATGACATGACAAGCAAAAAACAGGGAACAGAGACCTAAAAACCACGGTGTAATTTTCATTTGCTTCTGTCGTGAAAGAATTCAAGCAGAAATATTAGACGGCTGCACAACTGAAAAAGCCAGCAACTGGAAAATCATTGCTGTGGTTTGACAAGCACATCTTTTATGCAGAAAATGGTTTCTTTATTATTACACCTATATACAGGAAAGCACTTTTAGGAAAAAAGGGACAACCACAAATTATTCCTTGAGATCTACAACGTAGGATCTACAGCTGCTGACTTTCAAGCCAAATTTAAAAATGACCTAGTTCATGGGAGAGAGTGACGGACCCATCTTGAACAAGCTGTAAGAGCCACCAGATTTCTCTTGGTTTCCCGCATCCCTGCCCTTCCTCCCCATAGGAAAGGTAGAAATACCTTTGATAATGCAGTCTTTTACCGGAGCCTACACACACGAATGTTGCTACATAAGCATTTAATAAAGACACGTTGATCAAAAATAGAAAAGTCAGCATCCAATGCCATCTACACAGCAATGTTTGCACCACATTTGAGAGAGGCTTTTTGGCTGGTTTACCATATTACACCTCCTACTTTAGGCCTTAATATACCAGTATAATGTTTTTTTCCATAATTTTTGGATGATTTAATGATGTCTTTTAGAGAATCAGTCTATTCTATGGTTAGAAAAAAGTAGACCGATCTATCGAGCGAGTGAGCGATCTATCATCTCCATACAATATATATTGTATATATCTTTCAATATATAATCTCTTTCTCTCCCTCTCTCTCGCTATTTGGACTCATTCTAAGTATTTAATGGTAGGTTGATATAGCTGCCTTGAAGTCAATTTACTGACTGTGATTGACGCAGTATATCCACGGTTTCAGAATTTTGGTACCCTTGGGATGGACGCTTTGGGAAACCCAAAGACAGCCAGCTGCACACGTACAACCTTATGCTTAATTTCAGCCCGTATTTGCCAAGAAAGAGAAAGATCGGACAGCGTGGGGGGACATTTTCACTTGTACCGCCTATGATTATACCAAGGGGTAACGTGAATCACGGGCCAAATTTAGCCCAGCATTTGCAAGGACCACACAAAGAACAAACTGAAGCTTTTTCACCTCTTTCCTATTTCAACTCATTTCCACACAGCTCCAGTGGTGCGATCCTACAGCCATGCTTGGGTAATTGAAAGGACAGCGCACGCAAAGTTGAATGGCTGACACTGCATTTCACCAATTTACGAAATGGAGGAGTCTCTGACAAGAAGAGAGATGCAGTTTGCTTCTCTTCTGAAGTGCTCACAAGTTCTTTTCATTCTCCCCTCGCTCAGGCATTGTGTCACCCGTCACTCATTTTCTTTTCATTAGACAGATGCTCCTGGAGACATTACAGCTTCAGTGCTGTATTTGGGCTTTCACTAAAGAACCAGAGAAACATCCATTACTTTCTTACTCTACAGTTTTAAGCTATGACTAACGCCCTTTGCTTGCAAGAGGCATCTTGCCTTGCTGCCTCCCCTTTACCAGGTGCCTCCTGGCTTGGAGCTACCTGGACCTCCTGCCCCAGCTGCTTTGGTCCCTCACGCTCTCCAGGGAGGAGCAGAAACCAAGAGAGGATTTGCAGTGACGCACAGCGCAGAGCAGCTCTAATTCTGTTTAAAGCAAGGATGCCTAGACAGGCTATGCCACTAAGAAAAGTGGCTTAAAGCCGTTATTTACAACAATTAGAGGCTGCTGCAGGTTGGGGGCGGGTTATAAGCTTTCCTTATCATTAAGGAGGAGTTTAGGACTTAATATGGACATAGCCAAAAGCCACTTTAACCATAATGATCTGTCTAGTAATTCCTCACTTACTATAAACATCAGTTTTCTTCTTCTATTTGGACTGCAAATCTAATCCATTACTATGCCATATCCACGTCATTGTGGAGTCACCAAAAAGTACTCGGCCACTACAAAATATCAAGATTTGTTAAAGTACCCCCGCTCTAATGGAAAGCATTTAGTTATTCTCAGCTCTCTGACTCCCTGGTATGTGACCCTGTTTGGAAGCTTCGTTTACATAGTTATTTAGTGGAGAACATGCATGGCTGTCTTCCCTGGGTGCAGAACCATCATTAGCTGCAGGAGGCTGTCAGAGGGGATTTCAGCATGGAACTCAGGAGGAAAGGCATTTCTGAATACCTTAGTAGCCTGCTTAATAACAGTCACCCTCTGCAACGAGGGTGATGATTGCTGGTTATGAAACTTTCCATTGTTTCTTACAGCTGATTCACATGAATGCTTATTTCCATTTTTTTTATACACACACACACACATACACACTTTTTCTCATGCTGCCAACCTCCTTCTTCCTTACTTCTTCCTGTAATTCCAAGTGGTGCAGTGTCAAAAGAACATACCAGGCTATGCATGAAGACATCTACCTGATGACTCTAAAGCTCCCCCGCCAAGTATACCACAGATTTTCCCATTCAAATGCAAGCTGGACACTCAAAAATTTATAACGTGAACACTTAGTAGTGGGGATTAATTTCTGAATTGGAGCTGGCAGCATTTAGGTATGAAGGTGAATCTCTCCTGTGCCCTGTAACCATTTATTCTGGACATGGCAGGATGAGTGTGCTGAAACCAATTTGAATTCAGCTGGGGTGAAGCTGGGGTGACAGGCTACACACCTTGAACCAGCACTATGATGTTATATGTAATATTTTAGCACACTATTCAGTTAGGAACTTTGGACTTGGAAAACAATCCAAAGCAGCTACTGTGCTTCCAACACATGCTAATTCAGTAAAATGAAGCACAGTTCATTTTTAACTTAATAACATAGGAAGGTTATGTGAATCAGCTGCTCTGTTTTGTTGAATGCCTTTAGCCACTGAGAAGGGAAGTCCCTGTTGCTGTCAGTGACAAGATTTACAATACTTACCTATAATTAATACAATAATTAATATTATTTAATTCCACTGCTGTTTAACTCATAGAAAGGTTTACGTTGTTGTGGCTAAAAAATATGAAGCTTATAATAGCTACCATTAATGTTTGCATTATTGAACACTGAAATTCAAATCTGGTAAAAGCTTTAGCACAAGAATTGAGACATCTACAGAAGACCTAATCCTCCAGGAAAACCCTCAGAGCATGTCCTTGCAGATTTCAACCACTGCTTTTAAAATAAACTTTGAGGGATGGATGTCCCACTCGCCACAGGCAAGCTACCCTGGAAGAAAGAAATTCACCAAGATAGAAATAAAAAAGATTTAAAATACAAAAAGTAAAAACACCCTCCCCACCCCGAAAATCTCCAGCAGTAGTCATTAACATTAATACAATGCAAATTAGATTATTTTTTTCTCCCTTTCGTTCCATTTAAATCTTAAAAATATTAAAGTAGGTAAGTCTTGGAAGTGAAGGACAAGCATTGCCTAGGGCATACATTTGGGTGTCTTCAGTATAATCTAAGGAATATAGCAGAGGCTGCAAGCTAATTCGATAAGAAAATACAGTAGCTGGTTATTCACTCTTACAGAATTACGCCTTGACAAAGCAAAATATAAAAGCTTCAAGGCCTATGCCATTACCTGGAAAATACTTCTTTGGACCACTAAATGACAAACCTTTAGCCATTAAGTAATTTTAAAAAACATCTATTTGCTATTTCAGGTGAAATTGTAAAGGCTCCCCACTACCTTAGTACATCTGCTACTCCCTTTCGACCCCCCTAGGTACACATTTGTCCTTGTCAGCCCCCCAAATGTCAGTGATTCATGTGAACGTAATAGCTCACAAGATGGAGCCTCCTACCTCGCTGTTCTGCTTTCAGACTGCAAAGGTAGTTTGACCAGCGCTGACCTCAACCATTGAGACAATGGCTGGCAGTACATGTTGAAATATGGGAATGCAAGTATCCTTCACTAAACTATCCCGAAACTTTCTGAACAGGCTTGAGGACATACAACCTTTCTGTTGTCACTACAGGGTTTTTTCATTTGTATTTTTCTTCCAGAACTGACATGGAAATGCTCAGCTGTGTGGATAGATGTCATTTACAAATAGAAGCTCCAACACGTCGAAGTCCTTCCCCAGCAGTGACAGCCCTCTGTATGGCTAATCCGGAGTGATCAGAGAATAAGAGAAAGAGGAAACATCTCAACAGGAGGGGAAATAAGAGAAAAAGAATAGAAGACTAAAGAGTAAGAACAGAAAAAACACAGTGCAGTAAGCTGTCACTACAAACATTGTTTGGGAATGAACTCTATCACCTTTAAGGAGTAGCCATTATTATTAGCACGATGATAAAATGGCTAATAATTAGATGGAACAAACTATTAAGTATTTGTCACGGAGTGAAAGTACACTGAATTATAGAAGCTTTTCATTTTCCAATAGGTTATTATGAACACAGGTGAATGCAAAATCTATTTGAAAAACTGGAAAATACCTTGATCATTTTCCAATAGGTTATTATGAACACAGGTGAATGTGAGATCTATTTGAAAAACTGGAAAATACCTTGACCATGATGTTTTAACTCCTCTCAGTTTGTGTGCGCTGGCACTATGAAGTGGACGGGTCTTCCCGCTCCAACGGGAGGTGCAGCACAGCCAGTAGTTCTTTTTTCACTTGTGATTTTTTGCTGCATCAGCTGTGATGCACCAACCAACTCACATGTGGTTTGCAGCCACATGTAGCACTAAAATGCATAAATAGCAACTCATGATAATGCTCTTATTAGTATGTGTCACTACTGCACGTATAATAACAAGAGGGGTTTTCATGGACTACAGAGTAATTAGATGTCTTTAAATACCCTTTAAAGCCTTTTCATGGAGCTAGAGTGTGGGAAGGTTCTCCGCAGCGTTTATGCAAAGTGCTTGCACAGATAACTGAAAGCTCAAGAGCTTCTGGCCAGCTTGTAGCAGCACAGGTCAAGAATCACAAGGTCTCATGCTAATCAATGAACATTAAAATAATTTCTTTTAAATTCACACCTAACACACTTTTGTTTAGGAAGCAGAAATAGCATTCAAAACAAACCACTTTGTTAGCTCAGCTGGCTAATGAAAAATTGCCACAATTACAAAAACAAATCTTTGTTTTCAATTTTCAGTAAGCAGAGCTTTGAAAGAACAAGCTGCTCTTGAAAGCATGATAGTTTTTTTCCCTAAAAAAGGAAAGAAAGAAATCCTTCCTAGCGACTGCAATTATGATACTTTCATGTCAAATGAATTATATTACTGAAAATAAATCTTTCTAAGATGCACAAGAGGGTTATCTGGCTCCAGTCAGACTTATGCATTACTGGTTTTATATGTTGTACTCTACTTGATTAATATAGGTAATCAAATTATATTGCCTTCCACTGTGCTCTCAAATTCAAGGCTATAATGTTTTCAAAGACAAAGTTCATAGAGTTGTATAAAAATGTACCTCATGCTGTACCAGCCCTTTATTGCTGTAGTAAAACACCATTTTCAATTTAGTAATAAGTGATATAAAACAGAGTGTCTTGATTGGCAGGGTCGTATTCATTATGCAGTGCCCTACGACACAGCACAGTTCAGAATGGAAATTTAAGGACAGAATCTACCACAACCTCGGATGCTGGTACTTCAGGGAATAACATCCACGAGTTGTCCAAAGGAAGGAGAAGGAATTGGACACGAAGACACACATGCATATATATTATACACACATCCATGGATGGAAGGGAGAAAGAGGCACGAAGAGACTCATCATAGCATGCTACTACTCCATACAGGTTTTCCTGCACTGAAGCCAATCATATACTACTGCTTCCCACATGGAATAGGAAATGAAAAAAGAAAATAACAGAAAAAGAGGACGCATGACAGTCTGGATAGCAGCAAATACTGGAGAGCTCTTTCGGGCTCAGCCACTGGCCTGGTTTGTGACCAGAAGAAAAATTTCAGGGCTTTGTGATTCTGAGCGTTTAACTTGAGGTGCCTTAATAAAGTTGTGTTATCAAGTGCTCTTCACTTTATGAACATCAGGATTCTCTAAAGAGCTGCAAATTAGACTGTCAAAACTGGTAAAATCTTGAGTTTGCAGCTACCTTTGAATATGTAAATCCTAACCCTTCCCTTCCTTCTTTTCTATTCTATAAATTAGGAATAATGTTTACCATATCCGTAAGCCACCAAACCAACCAATCTGTGAGTTTATAGAACAGAGGCAAAGTATTCTGGTGAGCCTTGCCATCACTGTGAACACTATCTAGAAGAGCAAGAATTATAAAGCCATTTTCTGTGGAACTAAATGGCAGAGATATTGTTAGCTGGTATCTTTTCTAAGCATGTATGTTGAGCAAATGATATGATCAGGAAAGACAACTCTTGGACTCAGGAATTAGTAATGTTATCTTAGTTTTGTTTCCTTGGCAACTTGACCTTTCATAATTTGCCCAAAGGCAAAATATGGGCAGCATATCCCTTTCAAATCATACCTCAATAATCTTGTGATTAAAAGCATCACCAGAATGTGGCCTTGCCGTAAGATGGAGAATTAACGACTCTCTACTAAATGATCCACTGATGTTGAATCTAATTTAAGTAGCCTTGCAAGAATATTTAACACTTAATGATAGGCTCTGTATTAGAGTAGGTTTAATCTAGGATGCAGCCACAGATGTCATAAGAAGGAATTAATCAGCATTGCTTCCACTAAAACAGAAATGCAAAATTGCTGAACAGAATGTATTAGAAACAGATTAAAGAACTGGGACTTAAACATAAAAGAAACAGAGCTGATGCCACCCTCAGAGAGCTAATTTGAAATATAGGAAAACTTAATTCGCCTTTAAGTGAAGAATTGGGGTGTTTGAAGTTACTAAAGAGAAGCCTGCGTTATCAAGAAGGAAAGAAAGGCAGATAGTCTTTTCCCTCATCAATTAAAAATGAAAGCCCAACCCAAATATTAATGCCTGCCTCAAAATCCCAACAAAATGAAGTTATTGATGCTCTAGGGACTATTGCTGCATCCTACATGAAGCTTTATACTCAATGAAGTCCTGTGGAAGTTTCACTGATTCGGAAGACTCCTGCCCCATTTAGATAAGTTACCTTCCAGAAAAGCAAATCTTGGAAATAGGCAAATACAGCCTCTGGTTATTGAAATGCTTGCAGTTGGGGGAAAATATGAAAAATTTTATTTGCAAATTCACTCTAAACTCCCTATATAGAGCGAGCTTGCCCATCCAAAGGTAAAGATCTCCATTACAATTACACATTGCTGCTTCAGACAACTTATCATCCCCCCCAATTATTTGAGGACTTCATGCTGTCCACAGGGTTTACACTGCCCAGTCTCTTTCATTAACAAGGACAGGTTACAGGTGTGTAAAGCCAGAAGGGACCACAGACCATCAGTTCAGAGCGTCCATATAGCACAGGCCATTAAATTTCAACCAGAAGTCTCCGTTCTTGATTTGAAGATATTGAGACCGAATCCCCTAATCCTATGGACCCTTAGAAGCATGTCATGGATTAAGTATTGCATTCTTAAAATTTCTGAGTTACAGTTAATGTTCCTGCTAATGATGAGGACAACCTAAGTTTAGCACAATTATATTTCTGCTGCAAACATCCAGGAGTGTGCTGAAGACTCCAATGGCCTGATTCCACAAGTGCACTCCTCATTTACTATCGCTGCTATTAAAAAGGTTTTTGACAGGGTTGAGTGGCCCTTCCTTGAAAAATTACAAAACAATCTAGCTTTCGTCCCGATTTTCATTGATAGCCTAACAGAACATACAAATAATTGCAGTGCTTGTTCCCAAATTAACGGAAAACTTACATAAAGCTTTGATCTTGATGGAAGAATCCATCAAGACTTCCCATTTGTCTCCCTAATTACTTGCTTTGATGCTCACGGCTTGCAATCACTGCATAAGTTAATGTCCTGAGGTTGCCATAGCTACCATTAGTGAAGCAGAACAGGAGACATTGCTCTGCACATAAGCTACCTTTGCTAGATGTCTGCTTCTTTACCCTCCTCCACCAGCGACAGTATAAAGGTACTCCTCTACTGCACCAGAAGTTAATAAAATAGTTCCTACTCATTTTATTACACATGTTACTGGTAACATTCACTTTTTCTTTCTTTCTGCTGCTCATACACTGGAGGTGTTGAAAGCCGTGAACTGGTTAGAAGACAAGAGTGCAAGCAAGGACTGAGTTTACTTCCTAACTTGAACAACAATTTGCTGTGTGATTCTGTGCCTCGATTTTCTTGACTCATGAAGGATAGTAATGATGCATCTTTCATCACACAGTCCTGTTTTGAGAACACACTGCTAAGAACTGATGAAGAAAACGTGTAATAATATTCACTCTTCATAAAAAATTTGCTTGGAGTTCCCTCTATTTCTACAACTTGCTGGTTAGCTAAAACCCTTTCATTAAACCTCTACACTTCTCCCTTTTTAATAGAGGGCACTGAACAAGTAACGATGCATAATATACTTCAACGTTACTAGTAATTGCTCATTGAAAATAAGAAATGAGAAATCACTTTCTTATTTGCTTATCTGATGACCTCTAAGGACAATGATGTGCATGATAAATGCACAGTGTGGTGTATTTCCTCATTTACTGTATCGATCTGATTTAATGTAATGTCAAGAAATGCAGTACTAAGCCATTAAATGCCAACAAAAAATGTATGTTGCTCTAAAGTGTAAGTGTATTTGTAGCTTTAGTCCACACACAAGTTTTTGTACTTTCTGCCATTAGTTCACAAAAGTATTCAGCACAATTTGTCCTCAGAAGTTTTCCATTCTAAAAAACAAACAAATGAAATAGCTGAGTGGGAACCACCATCTTAACATATTTCAAATAACTAACCAAGATTGACTGAAAAATTCCTACAGCAACAACACAATACTGCTTATTTTGGTTATGAGGAAGATATATCACTTTAATATTCTGTTCCTACCAAAGTTTTATGCATTCTTTTAAGTGTATGAACTCTCAATCTTTTTTGTTCCGAGTACACTATTTTCCTCTGGGAGGTATAGTACATGCTAAGTATGGAAAGTTAACATGTAATTAGCATGGTAATGTCTAAGCAAATTACATCATGCTAGAGTTAATAGAGGTTAATAGAGGTTCAGATCAGAAATAATCCTCTGAGCACAGCCAGCGTGAATTACAAGTTTCTATAACGCTCAGCAACCTGAAAACCTACAGGATCCTGAAGCACCTACCAAACACCCTGCTGCTCATTACCGAGCCATGGTGTTTAACACTGCTCCACGAGGATCTGTCGGAAGTTTGGAAATCACCTGGGCGCAGCCTTTGCAATGAGCTGTAGATGGTGGGAAATGATGGAGCTCACATCCCGTAGGGCCGGGCTCTAAATCTTTACCCGCAGTGTGAGAGCAGGACACTTTATTGGGTGCTCTCTTGCTAATTTTCCTCACGATTAAATTTGCTTATTTTCCTCAAGGAGTGACTATCAAAAATAAACCTACTATGGTTTTATTTTTAGTGGACCCTGTAGTCAGGTCACGCCTGACAAGACGTGAATCAGAACCACTGCACTAGCAACAGGGTCGCATTTATAACAGACAGCCCTAGCACAGCGCTAATGCACTCACTACGTGACCCACTACTGGTATCCTAACAACTTCTCACTATTTTATTTAGAAACAAATAGCAAGGAGACAGAGGGAGATTCCAAATTAATTAGATGGGCTTAGTGAAGAAGAATCATCAATTTTGGCACGCTACATGCTATTTTTTTTTAATTTAAATTAAACCAATACTGCACGCTATTTAGCAACTCCAGAACCCACATAATGACAGAAAACAGCTAAGTGAATCAACAATCAGAATAAGCAGAAATCAGAGTGAACAGATTAGGGCAATCATCATTGGACAGTCCACAGAAATAAGGATAGTCATTTTTCAAATGACTTATGATAGTACCAAATGTTAAAGACAATGAAGTAAAGGAGTAGGAGCTATTTTTGGACAATTGCCTTTCTTCTGAAGAACACAAAGCTGAAGAGCGTGGATTCATCTCTCAAATACTATGGCTCATAATATGACAGGTTGTAATACACTGCACATGAGAGAGAATACATAAGCCAACATAAAATTCAGCATGATTAATATATGATTAGTTCACGTTTGTACAATGCTTTGAAGATGTGAAGTGCTAATTAGAATTTCTGGATTAGGCTGGTTGATGCCCCAATGCAATCCAGATCAGTAAATAAAAAACTGTGCAGAAGTTTAAACTAATTGCCCAAAGATTGAAGAACCCATGAGACACAAAGAAATGCTTTAAATTTCAAGTGGATAAACAAATGTATAAAAGGGAGAGAGAAGGAGAATTCAATGCCCCAGTGAAGATATTTAAGACAGACAGATGAAGATATTTAAGACATAAAGATATAGCTGGCAATTATTTGAAAAACACCGATTCACCTCCCTCTCCCAGAAATACTCCCATCGACTCATGAGATATAGAGATATCTGAGCTCAGGAACCTGTAAATATTTGCTGAAACAAAACCTTAAAATCTAATGACCTTAGTGGAACATAAACAAGTACTTTCCCAAGAGTAGTTCTGCAGCAATGAGAATTAAAAAAATACTTATTTTGACATGTGCAAGGGGAAAAAAAGAAGTAGCCTCAGACTGGAGAGTGGAAAAAGAGAGAAAAATAGGAAATTCATCTCTAGCTTTCATCAGAAATTTTGAAACTGGTCTTCAGAATGGGGGGCAAGAACTGAAACCTGCAGCAGATGAACAATCCGTGGCTCACAGCGTTCTTTTTTTTTTATTAGAGAGCAGAATACATAAAATAATTTACAGCACAAAGACCATCCCAATACATCACTCGCATGGGACCAATATACAGCTCGAGATTAAAACAGAATGCCATCCAACAGAGAGATGTTGACTCTGTTACTGATCTGGCCTTTTCCTGCTTAATTAAAGCTACCGAACACTTGAGCTGGAAAACTGCAATCCCCATTAAAGCGTCATTTTAGCGGTAGGTGATCAGACCTTTCAAGCTACACTAAGTAATTACGCTAGCAGGAACCATGTGTAGTATTAATGCGGCCATAGGAAAACCACATACGTGCAGTCAGGAGCACCGTTCATGCACAATCTGCTAACCAGCTAAGGATTACCAGGGAAACTAGTACTTTCAGCTCCAGGCATGTCTGAATCGAGACAAAGGTGCCAGTAGGTAGCCGTGCGCGGTGCCACGCCGCGAAGACGTGCGGCTGTAATTCTACCTCCGGATGAAGTAAGATCGGGTAGCCGTATCTGTGGGAGCGGACGCCGCATGTAATGGTTATTCGCCCTTTGGATTGAAATAACAATAAAGATGAAAGGTACCAGAAGAGTAGGCACAAAACAACACAAGACCCTGCACGGGAATATTTGCTTCTGACCTCCATTACGATGCAGAAATAGACGTGGAGGCCGAGAGAACAAAAATCGGTTTTGTACTATGGTATGTTTTATGGAATAAGAACTGTGACCAAGGAAAGTCCCGGTAATACAAAAAACATGTAGACTTAAAGCCACTGCAGATGCAATGCAGTTGCACTTCAAGCTTAGCGAATTCTTTGCGAGCTGACTTCAAAAACAGTATCTGGGGGACAGGGAAAGAGGGGTCCGCTGGAGATGCCCAGTGGTTAGAAGGCATATTGTCGTGATGCAGAAACCACATTAAACCCCTCATCCTCCAAGGCCTGAATTACTGGAAAGAACTGAAACAGAAGAAAGCCAAAACAAAGCAATCCTCCTAATTAGTGTTAAACTGAAACAAAGGCACTTTCTTATTAAGCAGAATGCACATTTTTCTGTAGTGTGCTCTTGTAGAGTTCTAGGGCTATCACTCACATAATGTATGAAAAGATGTAATCCCTAGGTATATACAAATCTTTTCCAAGGGTTTTTAAAGCTAGCGTCTGTAGCAATACATATTTTGCAGCAAATATTTAGAATGAAATATTTCATAAAGTACTTCAGCACTTCTTTGAGTGTTTAATTTATCTGACATAAAAGAACAAGAGTGTATAGCGTTTTCCTGTAAGTGGATGTGAAATACGCATTGCATGGATCCCTATAATTAAAAAAACAGCAAATCATTGTCATTAATGCGCAAGCAAGATCATAAATGAATACATTATTAAGTCCTACTGAATTAATGTTTAACTGCAATAGAGTTGAAATTGAATGAGGCAATTAATCAGAGTAAGAACTGAAAAAAAAGCCCTATCTGTCTCGCTTTGAATACATTGAGCAAAACGACCTTCAAAACGGTACTGCCAATCAAACCACGCCGCCCACTGATTTGACAGTCTTGGTGCCACCACAGAGAGAAAGTTTAGTCAGTGTAACAGATACAAGCTTTCCATCTGAGTCACTTCATGGGTACATCTCACCCCGAGGGAATAAAACATTATGTCTCAAGGGTCTTATTTCATCAAATCATGAATGTTCAGATGGTGAAGATCATGCTGGTTATAAATGTGAACTACATCTGCTCAAAGTCAGTAGAAAATGAAACTGGGGGAGTTGACATGCATTAATGATAATTTTTAAAGGCTTATTGCTCTTCAACATCTAGGGGAGGCTAGAAAAATTATGTGCAGAAGCTTTTGTTCCACGGATTGTGCTTTGACCAACTAAAATACATTAAGTTAAATTTTTCCTCATCAGTCTTAAACTCCATAGTGGCATTTTCTTTAACGGGTTAATTAAACTCCCTCAGGCTCTTAACTGTTGAAAAGTCTTAGTTGAATTTATTTCAGAGTTTAAGGAGGAATAAAATGATAATACTAATGACGATAATGACCCTTATCCTAGCTAAAGCTTTTTGCACTTCCCGTGTAGAACAGTATCTATTGTTCACGAGTCCTACCTTTGACAGATAGGCAGGTTATGTACTTTTCTTCAGTGTAACATATTATGAATATTAAACAATATTTTAAAAGAAAAATCCATTGGTATTTTTGTAGCAAGTTCTTAAGCAATAATTATCTATGAATAAAGATTTTTTTTCTCTTAATGCAAATGAACTGCAAATTTTCCAAACCTTAATTGTTTTCCTACATTGAACTGATGGAGCAACTGGCATGTAGGTAATCAGCATACTCATTTTCCTTTCAGCAGCAATAAGGACTAGATTCAGGATTTTCCATTTAAAAAAAGAAAAAAAAAAAAAAAAGGATTGCTCAGATATTCATTGATAAAGCAG
This sequence comes from Scopus umbretta, assembly GCA_013400535.1. Lineage (NCBI taxonomy): Eukaryota > Metazoa > Chordata > Aves > Pelecaniformes > Scopidae > Scopus > Scopus umbretta. The sequence continues at coordinate 28,799 of VZTL01030986.1, forward strand.
CTAATAATTAGGGGTTAGGAAAGTTTGCCAGAGAGCTGAATAGTGGTTAACCTGTTCCTACACTCCTGCTATCATATCGGTGAGTGCGTTAAAGCCATTGTGTTACTTCACAATGCACAATAATTTGGCATTTGTGCACAATACATAGCTTTTTGCACCGAAAAAGCCAAGTCAAGCTATACGGTTGTCTTTCCATTAACACTTGCAATCACTCATTTGCCCACAGTGCCTAAAATGGACACCGTCGCTTGGAGATCAGCATGAGCGTAACTATACGGCACGCACCGCCTCAAGTCGGCAGGGGCGAGATGGTGTCTCGGGCTCCAATTCACCCCAGTCACTGCAATTTTTATGGCGCATTTGAAAAGCAACTCCTAGCACAGAGAAGTTTAAAAACTTGTTGGGAAACCGCAGACTAGTGTGGGAGAGTGTGGGATGAGAATGGTTCTGGGTCAGTGGGGAGGAGGATGGCAGGGTGGGTTCCTGGTCTCTGCTAGCTTTAGGAATTTGAAGAGTTGCTTCATGTGCATTTCGTCACCCCCTAAGCCAATGCAGTCGCATCAGGGAGCAGGGAAACCGTGCTTGACTTTTGGGTAACAGTCTAGAACTACTGCTCTGTGCTGATCCGCACATCCTTCTCCTCAACGACAGTCGTATTAACCATACAATAGCAAACACTGCAAAGAAGCTTCTTCATCTGTTACTTGGTTTCAGACTGTGATCTCTCTCTTGCTCAATACGAAGAGACGGAGGGCTTGGCGGGAGTGGACAACAGCTGCACAGAGGTTTTGATCTTCATAATCCTCTACCAAAACTTGTCATGGTGACTCAAAGCTACTGTCACAGGCTATGAGGAACGTTAACAAGATGTCCATTTCGGCTCCTGTAGAAAGACTGAGGAATACAGTTTTCACGTGCCTCCTCTGCGGTCAGATTTATTAATGACAAGGAGATCAGAGAAGGAACTGGAAAACACAGCCCTGGTGAAGCATCAGGTCTTGTTTCCTGAGAAAAGTGACATGCCAAGGCTCGCATCGGATAAAGGTGATTCCCTTTAAGGACAGGCAATGCTCTTGTGTATTTTAAGGGCTTTTAGATAAACTTCAGAAAATTCCCCAAGATACATTTTCAGGCTGGCAATATTTTATTTGGATACCGGTGTGAGACCTAGGCATGTCTGGATATGTGCCAGTGTATATCAATCTATTCTACCCTTCTCTGACACAAGATTTGTTCTGACTGTAACATCAAATATGAAGACTTTAACAGAGCTGTGACACAGGGTATCGATTTGATACAAACTCGGGATGGAAGAGCACAGCAGGATGGAGTCATTGCTGCATAGAATTGTTTCAGCCTTGGCTGCCAAGTGTAAGATATCATCGATTTTATTAAACCGATCATGACAAAATAGTTAATCAGCACCGAAACGCAAACGAGAGCATTAATAATGCCAACTATCTGCAGGGTTAGTTAACTGATCCTGTTTCATGGGAAGACGTAGGATTCAAGGCTGAATCCTGACCTGACCATAGCCAATGGTCTACATTTTGTTGACTTCCAGGAGACTGACGCTGGGATCTGTAATAGAAAGGGTGAGTGTGGAAGAAGGAAGAGAAAGAAGAGAGAGGCAGCCGGGGCAATTCACTAACACACACAAACCCAAAAGATAAAATCAACACAGCAATTAAGCTTCAACAGAAACAAGACAGTTCTTTTTGTTTTGTTTTGTTTTGGGTTTTTTTCCCAGTGCGAATGTTAATTACCGTGCCTTACAGCAGAGATAACGAGAGGGTTTTACTGCCTAGCATTTTTCAAACAAAGACATGAAAAATTCATGAGCAGGGAAGACCTTGGTGTTGAGCTTCAGTTTTCTTGTCAAATATTTCAGCTCTGGAGGTCCTTGGGAAGGTTACACAGCAATAGTCAAGTCTAAAGGATGCCTGTCAGCTGGATCTAAAAGCAACAGGATTTTTATAGGCTACATATGACCTTGTCAACGTATTTTCACTGGCCAACAGTGTCTTCCAGCATCATTCACCCAGTTTACAATAAATACCGAACACTAAAATGCCTGTCCTCCTAAGGACAGGGCACTCACAACACCAATTTGTAACATAGGAACTAAGATGGTTTACCCGATGCCAGGAAATGCTGATGTTTGAACATTGCTTCGAAAACTGTCCAAATATACCCTTGTGTTGATAATCAGACATTGGGCTCCAGGGAAACTTTGCCAGTCACAGAAATTTTATCAGGACTCTGCGCAGTCCAAAATGTCACCCTCTAACTGGGAAGAAAGATCCCACTATGTTTGGCATGGCTTCTAAGAAGATCTAAAATCTCTTTTCAAGTAACTGGCTTTAGACATGAGGATGTTTTGCAAGTTAGCTCTACCTTTATTAAAACTCAGCGGAGTTTTTTTTTGAAGGTTACAAAAAGGAGTTGCTGTTTGCTGACATGTAGGTCAGGCATAGATCAAGTGTGAGGAGAATAAGGCCATTTAGTGGACTAACAAGAAACAAGTATAACACAAAAGCTTTTGGGATCATGTGAAACTCCTTCCCTTACCTAATCAAATTCACCATAGCAGAAGCAGGAATTTGATGAGGTCTTCGAAGTCTGAACCGCTCAATGTTTTCTTTCCTTGTTAGTTTAATAAAGAGAAATCCCTCAGGTGAGTCACTAAGAATCATTCTTCAAATCAAAAACTTCCCTAATCCATGGCCCCACGCTTTTAAAAATTATTCTGCAACAAAATTCTCAGCATACCACAATTCTCTTCTAGAATACAGACTCCTGGACAAAGACAAGATAATAGTTGCACGCGTAGTCTGTGTGCTCTGCCTGCACCGGTCTTCACACAAACACAACAACTCAGTAGCGCAGACCATGCTGCAAGATCAGAAGCCTGAATCGTGAATTTGAGGCAATTTTTGAATTAACCTCCCTTCCCAGAAAGCCTTTCTGGCAAGTAGGCAGATTTAAGGTGTGCTTAAGTCTCGGAAGTTAGGCAAGAACCTTCAGCTAAAAATATTAGCAAACAAGGAAAAACCTCTCATAATCATGTCAGCATTTAAGACCTCAGTGGAGCCAAAAGTTCACACTGGTACACTGATGCTCTCCCAAAGCACTGTTTTGAAATTAGGCTCTTCTTTAGAACCAAAATGTCCTAGTCTGAATGGTTTGCAGGTGTTTCCTATACCTGTGTTTGGCTCATACAGCTTATTTTCATACGTTAACACCGCATTGCTGCTTGCGACTCAAGAACCTGGGAGGTATTTCTCTTGCTAGCGTTGGCACCACTAAATCCAAAAGGGCTTTGGCAGTCACAGAGGTACTCGCCAGTATTTTCTGATAAGGACGCTGGAATTAGAAGGCGACATTTGATTACGTTTCCCAGTAGTAAGCCTTTAGGAGTAAAGATGCAGCCCATCAGTTAAAGCAGGAGGCTCCGAACACTCACATCGTTCTCAGATCAGTGATATAGACAAATTCCTAACTAGGGCTCTTTTTCCCCAAAGTGTTTGCCACCAAAATCAAGACATTCTGAGTTCCGGACAACTACAAACCCTTACAAGCAGCAAAACCTCCAAAGTACTTTCTCCTTCACATCTGCTGAGATTTCACTCTACTGTTGCCACCACTTCCCTGCCTAGAGGAGCAGCGGGATTCAACTTCTACTCTGAAAGCAGTTATTGAGAATATTAAGCCTTTGTTACAATCAAGTGACAGGGAAGAATGCTAGCAGCTTCCTTCTCTTCTTTTATAAGCTGTTGCTGATGAATGCCATCCTGGTCTTTGAGAGATATCTGCTGATGTTTAGAGGAAACATGGTAAACAAGAGACAGAAAGTCAGAGAAGTAAATAAGCACCTTGGTTTCATCAACTCTGTATCTTAGACTGGTGATAAAGAAAGATGTAGTGCATTTAACCTCAAAGTGCTTCTCTTAAGTACCCACACTATTCTGTGTGCTTGTGACCGCCGTACGCTCTCAGCTAACCACACTCGGCTCTCACATCACAGCGCCGAGGCACGCAGCCTTCCAACGCTGCTGTCTCAGCCAGCCCCCCCC
>VZTL01030992.1:14018-51444 GCA_013400535.1 Scopus umbretta
CCCGTCCCGATGGAGGAAACGGCTCCCCCGCACTCCCCCGCCTTTCCCCTCCCATTTCGCTCCCCGTGGCCGGCGGTTTGGGGTCTCCCGAGGCCGTACAGCGAGGCCCAGACCCCGGTACCGGGCCCCGAGGGGCACCGCTGCCTTTAGGCCATTTGCTCTGTCAAAACCCGAGCGGCACGTTTTTTCTGCTCGTTTCCTTGTTTCTAATCAGTCGAGGCAGCTGGATGCTGTCAAGTGTTCTTTTGTGTGTGCTCTCTGCATGAGGCAGTATTTTGCAAAAGTCTGGACAACCTGTATTAAGCATGTTTGAAGTCGGATGATATTTTGCAATACAGATAACAAAAAACATCCAAAGCAGTCACACATAAACATGATGGCTCAATATGATTATTTTTTCCTAAATCTCTGGTTTAACCATGCAGCAGTTTTGGAAAGAATCCATGCCAGGTGCCATCTAAACCCCATTTTGTTTTCCTGCCTTTCGTTGTCTTTTACAATAGCAATGTACGACAATTATTCGATCCTCCAGGCTTTACAGATGTGTTTAACTGAGCAATCTGTGTTACTATTACATGCAGCAGGACTGCTTACAGTGCATGGCTTTCAAGATACGCATTTTTCTTTAATCAAAACCCAAATGAGGACAAAATAAATATTCTTGTCTGGTTGTTTTCAGTTATTTATTTTTTACAAGTCCTTATTTTTCAGGCTGAAATTCCACATATTACTGTCATTTCTAGTATGTTGGTTTCCAAAGAAGATTGATAGTTAAATAAAGAAATAATTATGAACCAGATGAAGAGCATGGGAATGGTTTTGAGTTTTTCCATTAAAGCTCTTGGTATTTTTGTATGATCATCAACTAAGAAACAAAGAAAAAGAAAATAAGGAGAAACAAATCCTGCTACAATATATCCAACTCAGTATCAGCCAGCATTTGAAACACCCTAATTTTGCTCAACGACTTGTATCCTTCACTGGTGTTCAAAGCGTTATCAAATTTAAACTCCAAGGTGTTTTCAGTATTTTCAGAACTGCTAAGTTTCCTGTTTAGAAATTCCTGTTAATGTCTACTAACTTCCCATCTTTATTTCTTGAATGACTTTCAAGCAATTTATTCTGTACATTGTAAAAGGTTTCCTAATCAAAGTATAGATGAGCTGATTAATAGTACATGCTTAGGGACTGACGGTTTTCTCCTAAAAGAGCCATCACCTACAGTTGCTGATACAGAGTAGATAGACCTCAAACTTCTATTCCTTCTCTCCTTTAATGATTTTATGTCAGGCAAAATAGCATGCAGTGGTATCTGTGATGATTAATTTGCCTGTAACTATACCTTAGAGGACTGCACAACTAGATAAACAGAGCAGAGAGCCATGTCGCTGAAGTAGTACTTCTCTGCTACGTCCTCCATAAAGAAGTGACATCAAATCTTACGAGCTAGCCAACCTCCCTTAGATGTCTAGCCCGTCATGCCTTTACAGGTAACAATTTAGCACCTAGTTGGTATGGGGAAGGAAATGGCAACTCACAACTGTCCAAACAGAGAAGATGCAGAAACATAATAACGAATAACAACAATAACAAAACAATAGCCCCACAGAGATGTTAGGTTTTCATGCAAAAAATGAGAGGGAAATAATGTAGTTCAAAGGATACACTTTACTGTTGCTAAGTCACACACAAGAAGAAGTCAAGCCACCTTGGCATATGGGTACTGAGAGTCAGAAAAAAGAAGAGGAGTTATGTGTGAGAAGATCAAGCCATAGATCTCAGATGACCCATGCTGCCAACCCCCACCTGCACAAAAGCAACAGCAACAATTCTGCAGCATAGCTACAAACAAAAGAGGAATGCCCTTTTCTAAGTCAGTTTGGGAATGACCTGATTATCCAAACAATTTTAAGGAATCACCAAAAATAATTTCTGTGCAAGTTGACAAAAAAAACCCTACATCAAATTAGGCTGACAGTGTAAGTTTTGCCTTTGTAAGTTATACTTCTATGGCTAAAACAGTACAAAGACAGGAAATAGAAATGTTTTTCTCCAGTTGCTGAGAGAAAACCAGACCCTTTTCACAATGTAGTTCTTAATTGTACTATAGCTGAACAGGAGAATGCACACACCACAGCTTGAAAGGTTACTGATACCATTTCCCTGTTTCCGCAACCCAGTGTAGTTTCTCTGCACGACAGTGTGCTGTGTCATATCCATGTGCTAATTTGCTCCACACTGGCTCACAGGGCTGCACAAAGCTCTGCAGATGTGCTCTGTGTTGCAATTGCTTCCTCCAAGTGAAGCATCTGTATCTACCCTGTGGATAAGCCTTCAGACTCTCAGACTGCCTATGCTAGGATTTTACAGCTGAATGAATACTTAGAAGTTGCTCATGGTTAGAATTGGTCACAGCTCAGAATTTACATTTTCTGAGAAATCTCACCACTTTGAAATCTTAATTTGTCCCGATTTGGAATGAAAACTGTTAAAACATTTCCTAGGAAATAGACATTCCAGTAACAACTTCATTTGGGAAACAAAGATCCACAGCAGTTTCAAAAAGCAAGAATTTCTTCTAGAGCAGTGGAGCCCTGAATCCCAGGAGGTCCTTGTATTCCCCGGATCCCTGAGGCATGGAAGAATAGATCTAACTGAATAGGAAACCGGCAGCTGACCCGCCTAGCAGAGAACTATCAAAAGTTATCTGTATTCCATTATAAGGCTTGCTGAGATAAGCTTTCATTAAATGTTTCACTCTCAACAAACCATCAACTTTTGACAGAAAACATTCCAACAGCATGGCGTTTCCAAAGAGATGCATTCATAGCTGGATGACACAATGATAAAAACATCTCAGTCTTGGCTACACTAGCTGATCAGCATTAGTTCAGTCCTACAGGTCTCAGCCTCCTGAAATAACAATCTTTGGGTCATCTTCTGTTCTCCTAATTACTGACTGCACTTCAGTAATGCTACATGTGAGCACCAGTGGCACAGCATAGAATCCTTGTCAATGTATTCATACTTGGATAGAGAGAATCACTTGGACAGAGAAGTTTGCATTCTGCTTTGAAGGCTTATAGTCAAATACAGATTACCAGGCTGCCTGGAAATTCTCCTGATCAAACCACCTTAAGAAGGAGTCTGTCTTGTTCTGCAGGGCCCCTATATCATGGTAGTGGGAACAGCGTGCAAGTGATGAGAAAAGATTTCTCTTGAGCAACTCTAGAGTTAAGTTTTGGATGACCCTGTTGTTTTCACAAGCCTTCACACAGAAAGTCTTCTACTAAGAAAAGAAGGTGTGCTTGAGTTACATCACACTAATGGACATTTGGGCTACCGAGAACTGTGGAGCAGGGTCCCCTGCTGGACATAAATAATATTTTAAAATAAATGTCGTATAGTGCAAGAGATACCTAACTGTTCCATATTAACTGCTGTATTTCCTTCCATACAGTGTTTCTAATGGCTAGAGGACAATCTCAAATCTAACTTGTCGTCTCTCTTTTTCACTACCAGAGTAGCAGAAACTATCACTTACTATTAAAACTGGCTCAGACTTTCCCATTATAAGATCTGGTTAGGGTTTTTTACACATTTGCCAGTTTTCAACTGTTTGGACCAACACGTACTCTGGTAGGTGTTTGCCTCTGGCAGTGGTCTATGGAAAAAAAGAGTAGAGGCCATATAAAATTTATATACTGTATGCAAAGAATGTGACAGAAATTAATTTACATCAGCAGTCTTAATTCTGGCATTTCCTAAGTCATGAAAGTTTTATTTTGCAGCCTTAATAAAAGCTTTGGTTTTGTATATGCTTGTGTGTTAAATATTTGGTATAAAATAAATCACTGGCAAGTTACCACCTATCAAAACTCCATGGCCCCTGCAAAAGTAAACATATGTAAGTATGGTATAGGTTGGACTAAAATGTACCAACTACTCTTGGAACATCAGAGAGGCCTGAGGGAAAAATGATGGTGGTTAAAGAAAATATTTTTAAAAGCTAATATGAGTGAAAAATGAGGAAAAGATCCTGGATCCACTAAAGTCAGTGGTAAAGCACCCAGAGCTATAAACGGTGACAGGACTTCACGCAGAAAACAAAAGCAGAAAAAAATCCCACAACCCTAGAAAATCTGGAGCTAGCTGGGTGCAAGACTGAATTCTTTATCTTTAAAAGTCTTCAAATTACAAAACAACATTTTTCCAAAACAAAAAATTATTGGCTTAGTACAGAGTGTATGTGTAGAGGCTTTTGACTTGTGTTATAAAAAAGAACAGACTAAAAGATCTAACATTCACTTCCAAAACTTCTGAACCAGGACTTGTCAATATGGAAGTAGGACAAGATGGTCCTGTTTATATTTTACTTTAGTTATCGGATTCTGTTAAGATTAATCTCCTTGAAACTTTAAAAAAAAAGCACAACTGTGTTTGAAATTATATACTTAATGTTTTGAAAAGCTTTTGGCAATGTTCCTTCTTATCAATTTATGTCTAACAGTCAAAAACAACGACTATGTCAAGCACTGGCCAACAATGAAGAAATGAAATCTAGCCAAGGAAAGTGTTAGCTTTGAAATCTTCCAGTGAGCACTCCAGACTAGAGACATATCAGGTATGAATCTGATAATGTTTCTACTTTGTTTTAGACAAGTGTACAATCACTGTTAAAAATGGGGGCTTGAACCGGGAATTCAAAATGACCAAAACTTGAGTGGTGTCTATATTTCACAAATGCTGAAAAATATCACCATTCAGTCTCAAGGCTGCCAAAGAGAACAAAAAAGAGGACAGCTAGATCCCAGATAATTCTTATGCACGCAGCTTAGAGCAGTGTAATTTCAAAAAAGCCAGGCTGCAGAGTTACAAGAAAGGTGGGAATGCATCTTGGTGCCTTCTGCCTTCAGGATGAAAATGGGAAGAAAACTCCAGTTATAGTAATTGCTACAGTCACTTTTCTCCTTTCTTTTAATTCATGAGAATTTCTCGTTTTCCAGACCAACAAGGCGAGAAACAGCACCGGAGTGATACCATAGAGCATTTGGAGGTTTCCAGTTCTTTATCTTCATTCAACCAAGAACAACTGAGGATTTTCATAAACAGAAAAAAGTTTTTCAGACATATCCATTGCATTGCCATGAACAGCTTCTGCAAAGATAGGCAGCATTGCAGCAGCTGAGGCTTTAGACCTGTGCATTTCACTATGCAAGCTTAGAACTTAAAAAAAGGGGGGTTATTCTCAGAAAGACGACTAAATTAAGACTGATTAAGCTAATAAATACCATAGACTTGATCCTCATTTACCCCAGGTGAAGGAGCTTTACTATAGATGTGAATCAGGTGCTCTGTGTGTTTTCCAACTTATTACGAAACCTCTCGCAACAATCATCACATATTAGCTTATCTTAGTGCCTTTCCATCAATAAGAAGCCTTCAGTTTTCTCCTTAGGAGAGGAACTACGCTCTTGCTGTATAAGAGAAAAGCAAATGAGCTTCCTTGGTTCCTAGTGCAGAATTCTGCACAGTAACTCACAAGGTTCTTCTCAATAATGCTCCGGTGTCTGGTGGTCTCTCAAATACCCTTTATAAACAGTTTACATTGATCTTTGCTCCAAGCTGTGAGATGTTTATGGATCTTTTTTCAGTATGGCTGTTTGCCCACCATCAAGAAGCAAGACCTTATTTTGGTAATCCTAAAAATAGGCTAGGATCAATTACAAAGACTTTTCCTCAACAATGTACTTCTAAAATAAATTTAAAGCCTAAGATTTTGGCAAAAAAGCCACATTAATAGTCAAACTGGAAATGTTTCAAACACTGATTGATCAAGACCCAGCTGAGTTTATTCTACTCAAGATAGATCTTCATCAGATAGTCCAAGAAGAGTGTTTGTTTTGGCCTCTGTTTCTAGAAATAATATTAATCTGGCAAAAATGTTGTTTCTATAAAGAAAAACGCCATTGAGCAGGCTAAATATCTGTGTCTTTCTTCTAGTGTACCACACTAATTTCACTCACATGCTGTGTTTGCTCAGTATTTTCAGGACCTGCGTTAGAGTTTCTGTACTGGAGTTAAATCACCTATCTAGCTCTCTGAGGTACTTACCTGGCCAGAGTTTGTGAGGAGGTCACAGTCCAATGCAAGTATGTTCAGAATACACCTGAGACCTAAAGAAGTGTTCCTTCCCTATTCTTCACCCATAAGGATTTGATTCATAGACAGGTAAAGTGCAGATTTCCAGGCATTTAGGCACAGTCACACAGCTAATGGGACCCAATATTTTTTACAGTCCAAGGTGACATTTAGCTCTTCTGACATTTTTAGGTAGCTTTAAATGCCTTTAGCAACCTGGTTAAAATTGTTCAGTGGCAGACTTGGAAAACCAACTTAGGCCTTCTAAACCCTCGTTTAGCTCCTTCACCTCACTGTCCTATTGCTTTATTGCCAGCCTTCTGTGCTTTAAGGGAAAAAGCAGGTTTCCTTACCCTCTGGAAATGTTTGAGGCAGATATATTGAAGAATGTGAAACCCAGAGTTACTAGAGGAAAAGAAGTCCATAAGAGATTAAACCTTTGGAAATTTTCATTTTTAGTTGAAAAGGATTATGCTTTTCATTTCATATGACCATTATAGAGGAAAAGTGGTATATAGTGTTGTCAAGCAAGGCTACCTTCACTTTATGAGACAAGAACATATTTGCAGAGTTGTAAACGTTTAAGACTTTTTTCTGGAGTATGTTCACAGAAATGAGACATTCCTTTTGCATGTCTGTATCATACAGCAAGGAATTCTTTCTGCATAGGAAACAAAAAGAAAACTCAATACAGAAAAAAAATTACGATTAAAGATGCTGCCTTGGTCTCTGAAAGCCCTATTACCGCTACAACACTCTACCACCACAGCAAAGTGCAGAGTTTGCTTTTCACAGCCTTCACAAGTAACAAATCAAGTGCATACCATGTACGTGACAATACTGCTTCAAAAATCAGTGCATGCCAGTTGCTGAATTTACTTGGAATGCACATTTATATGTTCCAGGTTCACTTGCAATGTATGCTTTTCAGCTTTTCTCTTTATCCAGCTGTCAACTCAAGCTCAAGCTGAGCCAATGAAGAGATTTAAGAAAATATTTGCTTCCACATGCTTTCCATCCGTGCTGCAAATTGGGCACCATCTTTGACTCAGACATATATCCAGATCCTCCCAGATCAGCTTTGTCTAGAGATTGCTGATTATTTCTTTGCAGCACTAAAATAGGTGCCCTCTTCCCATACATCAAAGCTTGAAGCAAGACTCTCATTTCACATCTTTATCCTTGGTTTCCAAATGTGGTCTTTCCCTTCTCACTTATTCTTTCTTGCTCTGAAGATTATTTTCTAGGCCCAATGCTTTTATTGTATCACTTAGTCTCTTCATTTCTTAGCTGGCATTGGCTTCCCACTTATACCAAACGCAAGCTGCTGATCTTTACTTTTAAGTCCCTCTGTGGACTCTCCGCATTCCACACTACCTCTCTTTCACTATAGACTCATCAGCTCTCATCTCTCCTTTGCCCATTTATTAAAATTTACAAGAGCCTTCACATTTTATTCTTCATATCTGAAACTTCTAAAAAGCCTCTTCAAAAGATTTTTTGAAATCCAAGGATAATGTAGTACATATACTTGCTATTCTACTACTGCTACCAGTACTTAGAAAGGTTTCTGTCAGTCAGGGATAATCTAAATGCTACTGCAAAGGGTTTTCATTTGAAAATGAGCAAAAATAATCCCCCCCAAAAAAACCCCAAAGCTGCATCCTGCCTTAATGTGTCCTCCAAGAAACTCTTATAATTGCACTGACATAGCTAGTCCGTAGGCATCCTCATCCCCAGGAACATGAAAGACTAGAAAAGCATATGATTCTGGCTGGAATACTTAAGCTGTGTAATGATTTTAACTACTGTTGCTGGGTCAAAGCTTGCTTTACCATATTCTCATAGAAAGCTCTGTTGTGGTCAGCAGATGGTTATGTCACTAGGCAAGAATACACATTTGACAATTGGACACTCAAACTATCATATGAGGCAAATATATCACCATTTAAAATATTACTTATAGCCATATTCTAAAAATAATTCAAACCGTACATGGCAACTGGGCAGTGTAGAAAACTTGAGTTATTAAATGGAAGAGGAAGTGAGAATTCACTTCCTTCTACTAAAATAAAAACAAAAGCTACCAAAGGAAGCACAATGCTATTGTCAAGTTCCTCTTTTACATATTGATTCTATTAAATTCAAGCAGAGCTCATATTCAACTTGTATTTCATGGAAAACTATATTGTCAACATCACCTGGAAAACGCTGTTAGGTTACTACATCTATCTCAGTAAATTATTCATTGTCTTGTGCTCTTGTGAATCATGTGAGATGCTAGTCTTGAGTAAAAGTGATGCAACTGTCCACAGGTGGGGTGATGTCATTTCTTTGCACAGTCAAAGAGAGTCTCACGGTGACTCTTGCTTGGCTCACAGGCTCTTGCTTGGCTCACAGCACCCATGGAGAGCTGTAGAAGAAGGGAGAATAGAAAGGTCAAGGTCTCCAAATTCTTAATAGTAATATTCAGAGCTCAGCTGTACATTACCCTTACGTACTACCCTTCAGATAATCTACAATTTCATGGAGGCAAACTTTTATAGACTCAAGTGAAATAAAATTGTTCCCTGGCAATCTTATTTATCAGCAGCAGTGTAAACCTTCAAGCATGAGCTGAGACCACCGCTGCAGTGTGTTAAGCTCTAGCAAGTAACTTTTCTTTTAGCATTCACCATACAAGATTGTGGTAGGGTGGAAACTGATGAATATTTATTTGCTTAACAATTGTCCTGTATCTTACACAAATCTAACATAATGTTCTGAGGTGGCCAAGACAGGACAAAGATATCATGGTATGACAAAGCTCTTAGCCTCAAATTTTTGTATTAGGTGTACCTTTTCTGTAGACTTAACTTGCACTGCTATGACAGCACTTGGTCTGGCTCACTGAGACCTACCAGAAAGGATTATCTGCGTAGCCAAATTCCATCTGTTAATTTCATATGCATGAGCTAATTTCATATGCATCTCCCTTTAAGGTGGGGCAAGAAAATGAATCTCCATCAGGTTTCCCCACCTGCCTCCATATTTAGTTCAATAATGTGAGGCAAGTTTTGCTTCCTACTTTGGCCCCTTCTGAGCAGTAAGGGCCACACACCTAAAACCTATTCAGCAGATACTATTAGGATCTTCTGGTGTAGAAAAAAGTAGGTTCAGAGACTATTTCTGAAGGTTTCCTTCAGTTCCTTGCAGACAGTGCTTATACTGGTGGGAAACAAGTGGTGTTGCGAAACCTCCACTTCTCACTTCTTCACATTAGCAAAGAAATCATAGTGCTACTTTCCTCATACTATCCCTCACCATATACACACATTATGACTGGCCAAATGCTATACACTATACATGCGCTCTAAGTGACAGACATATTTACTATAAACAGCAGAGAACTTTGCAGCCTAATATTGACATGCAGCTACAGAAAATCAAACGCATGTGCAAAAAGATGTAACCTAGCATTTGGACTAGAAAACTACCCACTGAGATGGAAAGATGAGCAAATACATACTCAGATTTTGGGGATACTTTCTGACAAGCAAAAAATACTGACAATTATTTCCATAAAGCTTTCTGTAAAACACCATGAAAATTATGGGGGATGTGCGTGTGTGGGTGATATAGGTTTATTTTGAACCCTGAATAACAGACAAAAATCTCAAAATAAAATTATGAAGTTGTTTTCAACTACTATTATGTAGTCAAAATAAGACCAGTAAGCGTTTCAAAGGCTCTCCATAGGCCTCCAGGCAATGGGGTAAATTTTAATATTCATACAAATGTAACCAGTCAACAGGGAGCAAGAAAAGGAGGAGGATTAACACTGATGTGATCAGAGGACCAAAGTTAGAGCTGGCTCTCACATGAGTTAACACAGGTTGACTTGCGTGGAAGAAACTTCAAATGAACATTCTACCTATGTAAATCATGTGTACAAATTTTAACAATCAGGGAAAAAAAGTGCATAGGGAAATAAATCACAGAGGAAAGAAGTGAGTAAGGAAAGGGTTGAACAGCTTGAAATGAGTAAAATACATCATTAATTTATTTCTATTAATGGAGCCAGGTAATTCCTTCTTCTTTTGTCTTCAAATGCCTTTTATATTCACTTCAGCAATAGGCTTCAACACCTTGCTCATATCATGCTTAGTTTGTCATACATGTGAAATCTAACACACAGAATTAATAAAATCAAATGTCAGGTTTAAAATGATGCTTCTCATTAAGCTAACTTTTGTACTCATTGCTCTGAGCAATAGCTAAAAGCCTATCTTGTAAAGCTAGAGAAATAATGTTAATAATAAATGCTGACATTTTCAAATGAAGACCCTCAGGTTACAATTTTCTAGTTAATAGCAAGTAGCATTCTCAATAAGTTAAATGAGATTTCAGTATTCCATTTCACAACATTTACAGGTTTCCTTTTATGGGTGCAGGCAATTTCATTTTATCATAAGATTAATAAAGCTAATAAACAAGATATGGTAGTCAGGCTTTTCCTACCTCAGCTGCAATCTGTGTTAGATGCTCAGCTCTCACAGTGAAGAGGTGGGCTGACTTGAACAGATGTTCTTGAAGAATAGAAAGGGATATAGATCTGCTGTGTATGGACAGTCACAAGAAACATGGGTGTATACTGAGTGGTATTTATACGTAAGAGCTGGAAAACTTAGCTCTGACCTAAAACTCATTGAACCCAGGGAAAAGGGCTTCCTCAGGCATCTCTGGCTTTTGAATAAAGGCCTTTGAAATTTTAACAGTGTAAAGCTTGGACATATAAATTGTTGCCTGAACATACTCTGCACGTAGAAATGGAAGCCATTGACTAACCTGAGGCATAACCATACACAGAGAATGCCCTGACATCGCAGTCTGGTATGATGCTGTGATTCACTTCACGCTAACTGCAACCTCTTTAAGGTTTTGGGAAAAAAGTGTCTTAGCAAAAGAAATTACCTGGTCTACTCCAGAGTATCATCCAGTCACTGTACCAATGATTTTCACAGTGCCTGTAGAGTACTACTTGAAAAGAGGATACTCCATCCTTTAGATATCACTTGCCTTAAACTGGTACTTTTTTATCCTGTTTTGTAGCTTGTAGCCTTTGCCCTCTATGATCAAAACCTTCATTCTTCCATCAGAATGGAAGTTGATTTGTTTAAATAACAACAAAACAAACCTTTCAATTCTATTTTATGTGTTTTGCTATGACAAAAGATCTAATTAATACACTGATTAATATTAATTTTCCTTTGTTTTACTATTGGCCAGGGGCACAATGGCTTGGCAAGATTTGTATGTCTGCAGCCTTCCCATTCGTAACACTGAAGGCTATGGGCTGATCTTGCATTACTGTGGGCAGGCAAGATCCTAGTCAGCGTAGCGTCACATTTACCCTGTAGAGAAAATTAAGGTCAGTCTCTAAAATCATGTCATTATCAGTGTATAAAGTGATGTCAGTGAAACTCGAGGGAGCACATTTATGGTAAAACATTAATTTTTTGCCAGTGGTGTGCTGGTTTCCTGACACTAGACGCGTATCTGCGTTTCCTTCCAAAAACAGATACTCTGCTTTAATGCTTCATTTCTGCTGCTTTATAGAAACTTACACTACAATGAAATCCACAAAGATTGTGGAGGTTAATAAACCTCCCCTGAGCTAAGGGTGTGTAATGACAGTCTATCTACCCAATGATCTACTCTCCCATGATAAGAAAAGGAAAAGAATAATTTTTAATCGCATGCGTTAGATCTTGAATCATGCAACTGCTGTGAAACACACAACCGTAACGTGGGTGGGGCGCATGTCTCTTCTTTGCATTAGAAAACAAAAAGCTTTTGGAGAAGAGCAGAATGGAGCATTGAAATTCAGGGGAATGATGCTGCTGCATGTCCATTTTAGCTGAGAGGGGAGAAAACAAATTAGGAATCATTACATATTTCCACCTACTCCTGCCACAAACTTTGCCTCTCTAAGATTAGGACACACGCTGTTAATCAAGTCCACATCTGTCGCAGCACTTCCCTCACCACATTTCTTCCTTATGAATACATGATGGCCTCCACCCATCCCACTGGAGCACAATGCTCATGCTCCTGAGTGCAGCCCAAAAACTTCCCAGATAGCAGTCAAGATTTTCTGGGATTTCTGATTTTCTCCTTGCCTTCTAGAGATTTTCTGTTCTCATCTCCACTGTTCCTCTTAGAATGATGCCTATCTGTTACAGCCAGGTACAAGGAGAGCTGGAAAATACTGCCATTCAACTCTCAGCCTTATTTCAGAATACTCGGGGAGGACAAGGACAAATCTAGACACAGAGAAAATGAAGGCTCATTTGTACAAGCAGAATAGATGTTTTCTACATTATTATAGCAAATATCTTTGTCATGTATTTCAACAACAGCAAAATAAGTGTGAAACCACTAGTGTAATCAGGGTGTGGCCACGTTACTGATAGGTCACGTATAGAAGTGAAGTAACACTTTTTGATAACAAAATGCACCATCAAATATTATTCTTTTAATACATGCAAAGTGTTCACTACAAAGTGCTGATTTGAAAATTGACTTTAGGATAATTAAAAAAAAATATATTGCCAACTGATCCTTTGAAATTACCTCTTTCTTTGGTACCATAATGATCCCAAAAGCCAAAAGGAGCAACTGCAAAGAAAGTCGGCAAAGTGAATATGCAGTATCCATGGAATCTCAGACTCCCAGGTTGCTGAACTAGTAACTGTTTATTACCTATATGCATGATTTTTCAAAGAAGTTTGCCAAATTTAGATGTATTTTCACGTGCCTGGCCGAAAATGCAGTTCTGAGCTCAGCAAAGTCTCTGGTAAATTTTAGCCAGCTTCTCAGTGAAATAACTTTGTTTTTTTTAAATAACATGAGCAGAACAATGTACTATTCCCTAAATGCATTCTTAAATATGGCTGAGCTGTCTCAGCTGGAATTTTTCAAAGCAATTACCCCTTAAAGCACTGAAACACATTTGCTGTGCAAAACATGGTGGTAATTTAAAATGCTACCACCCTTCTGCTACAATTATTTTATCTCCAGCAGTGTTGGAGGAACAGAACATGGGATTTCTTGGCTGCTTTGGAGCAAAACCTGGTGTTTTAATATAAATTGCCTGTAAACACAAGATTAAGCTAAACTACCTGATGACTTTCCTAAACCAAAGTAACAGAAGGAGATGGTGACATCTTCACCTTCATTCACTACACTGTCAGTGCCTTAGATATCTAAGAAAAATTTAGCTAAAAGCATGGGTTTGGCAAAACTATGGACAATGAAAGTGGGATTTTAAATCAAGAGAGGGGTCTATTTGCATGACACCTGCAGCACTTAGAATCTCGTCTTTTTAACTTGACTCCATTAACTCCACCAAGGCCGCACTGAATTTTATGACATTTGCCTTTTTAACTTCAGATGGAAACCCCTGAAATTTTGGGGTTTTCCTCCCCATCTTTTTATGGAATTTAACACGTTATAAAATTATTTCTACTCAGTGAATAAAATCCACGTACACTTCAAAGCAGCACTTTGCAATGCTACGAAATGACGTAAAAACGCCATGAAAGCAATTTGCTGCCTTGCAGCAGCATTATTCAACAGCTCTAGAGTCATTAAAAGGAGTGGGGGAAGAAACGCATTTCTGTCTGAGAACCAGAGAGCGTCTGCCAGCGCTGCCCAGCCGAAAGCCACCCGGCCCAGCTGAGGTGACCCAGGAGAGGCCGCAGGAGGCAAGGGGGCTGCCCAGGCCAGCCCGGGGCTCCCCCGTGGGACTACTGCCTCCGCACCGGCCACAGCCTCTCCAGCTGGGCCTCCAGCCTCTCAAGACTTCACAGGGCGAACCTCCGGCTCCATTTTGTGGGCAGCCCGGGCGCCCCTAAGGCTCCGGGGAGGAAGAGGAGGAGGAGGNGCCGCCCGCCCGCCAAGGTAAGCCGGGCAGGGAGGGATGATCCGGACCCTCAGGGGCTCCCAGCGCCAGCCCGGGACCCCGACGGGGCGGGAGGGCGGAGGTGCTGCCGCCGCGGGAAGCGTGAGGCGCCCGGCTGTGGCGTGGCGGGGGGCGCGGGGGGTCCTACCCGCTGCGGTGAGAAATGAGGCGGCAAGTACCGGTGCTCGGGCTGGGGAGTTGCGGCAAACCCCGCTCTGGGCACGGCCTGTGGTGCCCCTGGAGGGCGGCAGCCCGGGCGGGCGGCGCGGGTGCCCGCAGAGGGGAGCCCGCCAGTTCCCGCCTCGCCGGCCGGGAAGCCTGTGGCGAGAGCCGCCTCATGCACACGGGCCTCCCCCCGCGGGACAGGGAGCCTTCCGACGGCCAGCGTGGCCGAGGTGGGCTGAAATGGGATGACGGGCTTTAGTGCTGCGGTGCTGGGTCCCGGTGTTGGCTGTTCGGTGGGATTAACCTGAGTCAGACCTGCACGGTGCCCAGACCCCAAGGGGCGAGCAGGAGACCGACCCGTCGTTGGCAAGGCGGGATCGCAAAAGCTTCCCGCAGCCTCGTGAGGCAGGTGGGCTCGTGGGGGGACGCACAGCGCCCTGCCCTGTTCTAGGGTGGCCGCCTTGGGAAGGCGAAGGCAGGCGGGAGAAACTGCAGACCAAGCGGCCTGGCACGAGTGGCCGAAAAATGCACCGTGTGAATGTGCTAATCCATCAGTCTTAAACTAAGCACATAGAAGGTGGTGTGGTTATAGCAAAACAGCCAGTACAGACTTCCAGGGAACGCAATCTGTGTCTCTCTGCTGGTGGTGCATTTGGCCATGTGGTTTAGGGAAGAAATAGATGTGTCTCCTGACTTTGAGAAGGCCCATCCTGCATGATACCGTGATCTGAATACCATGGAGAAGTAATATAAATACAGTCCTCCACAGGCTTGGGGTGGTTTTTCAATCCCTTGTGCACCAAAAGAGAAGTTATTAAATCCATATGTTGTTACACTGGGAAGATCTATCTGGTAGGGTCTTTTAGGCAGCATATCATCCAGCTTGTCTTGACTGTCATTAAAAATTTGGATGCAGGAATACAGCCTACAAACAAAATACACAGGGTGCCACCAAACTGGGACAGGCAGCTTGACTTTTTGAGGTCCCTTCCTGCCCTAGATTACTCTGATTCTGTGATTAGCATGGCTCCAGCTTGACTCTACCCCTCAAAACTTCTGTTTGCAGGATTTTGGCAGTCATTTTTCCTCTTTGGTTCCAATTCCCCTTTGTGAATTACATGACATGCATGTTTTGTCATCTGTTCCTGACTTGCTTCTAAAAAATACTCATTTCATATATGACACTATTGATGTCACTGTTAATTACTTGCTGCTGCACGACAGTGGTGTAACGTACTTCCAGGGCATGATTTAGTATATCTGTTTCATTAGAGACAAATAGGTAAGCCCCAGTGCTTTAGAGGGCTATACTAGATGACCTGGTCCACCTGTGTAGACTCCTACTCATTTGTCTTCACTAACTTTACAAAGTTTTTTCTAGAAACCTTGTAAAGAATGTGAATTTAGGTTAAAACTTCATGTTTAAAACAATGTTTAACTTTTTGTTGAACCTGTTCAGTTCTGTTTTCCCCTGTGAGTTTTCTAAGGAGACTATTACATTTAATTGTACTTCCTGCTTTGTGCAAGCATTGCTTAAAAATGGAGATAATTTGGTTTGAAATATGGATTACACATATCTTTGGGAGTTTTGGTCAATGGAGCATTACAGATAGCGGAGTGATCCTTGTTTTATATTCTCAGAGAATTCTGATCCACCTGGGATTTGTCTCTGAAAGGGTATTTTTAATCATTCCCTGTGTCTTCTCTTTATTCTTCTTTAAATACTTCCTGTGAGTGCTACAGACTCTTTTGGTGTTTGGAGGCAAATATGACGGAAGGCTCAAAGTAATGATTGAGTAAATTGTGTTTTAATTTTTTGTGCTGGAATTTGTGATATTTGATGTGCAGTATCTTCAAGCAGGGTATGATGCCTTTGAAGTTCTGGTTTATTTTGTTATCAAATGTATTTATTCCAGGTAAGTTTGATTTTTACAGATCAAAAGCTTGACTCTGACTATACTTGAGCAGTGTCTACTAGATCACATACTACGTGATCATGCATCTGTGAATCAGGCTGTAAATTTGATTTTTTTTTTTTTAATTTATAAAGCTTTAGAGCCTAACACATTTGGGAGGGTAACAACTTGCACAAATGGGGCAACAGTATGAACAGAGGGGCCCGCTGGATGTTGTAACAGCTTAACTCAGTACTGTGGCCCAAGATTTCTTAGGTAGTAAAGAATTTACCCAACCCACTAAGATTTTGCTTTTGCTGCGTTTCACCTTTCCTGTTAGAAGAAATGTCTTACAACAATGAGAGAGGTACANAGCCTCTCAAGACTTCACAGGGCGAACCTCCGGCTCCATTTTGCGGGCAGCCCGGGTGCCCCTAAGGCTCCGGGGAGGAAGAGGAGGAGGAGGAGGCGGCCTCTCCACAGCGCGGAGGGGACGCCTCAGCCCCAGCGCTCCACAGCCCTCGGGTCGGCCTCGAGCGGCGCGTCCCCGCGAGGGGAAGCGGTGGCAGGGCGCGGGCCCGGCTCCTCCCGCCCCGGCAGAGCTGCCCTCACGCCTCGGAGGAGCGGCCCTGCCCGGCCGGGCTCAGCCGCCCACCGTGCCCGAGGCGGAGGGCGGCGCTGCGTGCATCGGGGCGGCTCCCGCGGAGGTGGCCGCCCTGGGGCGACCGGCAGCCCGCGGGGCNTTCCCGCAGCCTCGTGAGGCAGGTGGGCTCGTGGGGGGACGCACAGCGCCCTGCCCTGTTCTAGGGTGGCCGCCTTGGGAAGGCGAAGGCAGGCGGGAGAAACTGCAGACCAAGCGGCCTGGCACGAGTGGCCGAAAAATGCACCGTGTGAATGTGCTAATCCATCAGTCTTAAACTAAGCACATAGAAGGTGGTGTGGTTATAGCAAAACAGCCAGTACAGACTTCCAGGGAACGCAATCTGTGTCTCTCTGCTGGTGGTGCATTTGGCCATGTGGTTTAGGGAAGAAATAGATGTGTCTCCTGACTTTGAGAAGGCCCATCCTGCATGATACCGTGATCTGAATACCATGGAGAAGTAATATAAATACAGTCCTCCACAGGCTTGGGGTGGTTTTTCAATCCCTTGTGCACCAAAAGAGAAGTTATTAAATCCATATGTTGTTACACTGGGAAGATCTATCTGGTAGGGTCTTTTAGGCAGCATATCATCCAGCTTGTCTTGACTGTCATTAAAAATTTGGATGCAGGAATACAGCCTACAAACAAAATACACAGGGTGCCACCAAACTGGGACAGGCAGCTTGACTTTTTGAGGTCCCTTCCTGCCCTAGATTACTCTGATTCTGTGATTAGCATGGCTCCAGCTTGACTCTACCCCTCAAAACTTCTGTTTGCAGGATTTTGGCAGTCATTTTTCCTCTTTGGTTCCAATTCCCCTTTGTGAATTACATGACATGCATGTTTTGTCATCTGTTCCTGACTTGCTTCTAAAAAATACTCATTTCATATATGACACTATTGATGTCACTGTTAATTACTTGCTGCTGCACGACAGTGGTGTAACGTACTTCCAGGGCATGATTTAGTATATCTGTTTCATTAGAGACAAATAGGTAAGCCCCAGTGCTTTAGAGGGCTATACTAGATGACCTGGTCCACCTGTGTAGACTCCTACTCATTTGTCTTCACTAACTTTACAAAGTTTTTTCTAGAAACCTTGTAAAGAATGTGAATTTAGGTTAAAACTTCATGTTTAAAACAATGTTTAACTTTTTGTTGAACCTGTTCAGTTCTGTTTTCCCCTGTGAGTTTTCTAAGGAGACTATTACATTTAATTGTACTTCCTGCTTTGTGCAAGCATTGCTTAAAAATGGAGATAATTTGGTTTGAAATATGGATTACACATATCTTTGGGAGTTTTGGTCAATGGAGCATTACAGATAGCGGAGTGATCCTTGTTTTATATTCTCAGAGAATTCTGATCCACCTGGGATTTGTCTCTGAAAGGGTATTTTTAATCATTCCCTGTGTCTTCTCTTTATTCTTCTTTAAATACTTCCTGTGAGTGCTACAGACTCTTTTGGTGTTTGGAGGCAAATATGACGGAAGGCTCAAAGTAATGATTGAGTAAATTGTGTTTTAATTTTTTGTGCTGGAATTTGTGATATTTGATGTGCAGTATCTTCAAGCAGGGTATGATGCCTTTGAAGTTCTGGTTTATTTTGTTATCAAATGTATTTATTCCAGGTAAGTTTGATTTTTACAGATCAAAAGCTTCACTCTGACTATACTTGAGCAGTGTCTACTAGATCACATACTACGTGATCATGCATCTGTGAATCAGGCTGTAAATTTGATTTTTTTTTTTTTAATTTATAAAGCTTTAGAGCCTAACACATTTGGGAGGGTAACAACTTGCACAAATGGGGCAACAGTATGAACAGAGGGGCCCGCTGGATGTTGTAACAGCTTAACTCAGTACTGTGGCCCAAGATTTCTTAGGTAGTAAAGAATTTACCCAAC
Source organism: Scopus umbretta (assembly GCA_013400535.1). Classification (NCBI taxonomy): domain Eukaryota; kingdom Metazoa; phylum Chordata; class Aves; order Pelecaniformes; family Scopidae; genus Scopus; species Scopus umbretta. Next base: position 32,713 of record VZTL01030992.1, read on the forward strand.
CCACTAAGATTTTGCTTTTGCTGCGTTTCACCTTTCCTGTTAGAAGAAATGTCTTACAACAATGAGAGAGGTACAAGAGGCAGAAAGCTTTCCTTCTTCTGCTCTGCAGTATGTGGTGAAGGGAGAGGTAGGACTTGGGTAACCTGTGTATGGAGGGATCAGCTATTGCATCTCTTTGGCCCTACAAAATGTCTGAGAAAACTACCAGTCTGGAGTACTGCTGGAGCTGAGAGGAGGAGTTGCCTCATTCAAGAGAGGACCTGTCTTGTTTTGCGGATTCATGAACATCTGTCCTTTGAGGAGAAGATCTGGAAATGTGGATTTTCTTGAAAGAGTGTTAATGTTTCAGAGGTGGCTTTAGAGGAATGTAACTGAATTTGGTTTTCCTGCATATCATTCAGATATCAAGGCCCCTATCCATTCCTACTCTCTCTGCAAACTACATGTGTTTTTCTTTCCCACAGACCTTTCTTTCATCTTTCATTTCAGTATGTTTCGACCTGTTGTGATGATGACTTCACATGGTCAGGTGCTGATCTGGGGTGAAAGTGAAAATAAGACCTCATATTTGCCTGCAGCAATACAGAAACTTCAGCTTGTTTCTTCTGGAAGGTCTCTAGTGACAATGGTAATTTGCATCCATGCAGACCTTCCAAAGCACTTCTTGGACTTTATAGGCAAGATCTTCCTCACCCAACTTTAGACATTAGCATTTTAGTTAGTCACCTGAGGTTCTGAGTCAGATCAGTCAGTCAATGGAGAGAGAGAGATACTGCTAAAACTTGGTTCAGCTGCCCAGTTTTAGGCAGCTACCATGAATCATGCTCTATAAAAATCTCTTTCATTGACTAAAAAGAGCCTGGGATGACCAGGTCAGATGCAGATGTCATAGAAACTCTACCATGTGGCTATTCGTGATTAGGAGTGATCCATGAGATGATAAAATTGCTCCTGGAAAAGCAGGCATTTTAGGCAGCTTTCCTTATCATGCAGCCTATTGATTCATGGCTATCCTAGATACTAACGGTATAGTTGCCAGTGTAGAAGATAGTATGTTGCACTGTGAAACAAAGGAGCTAGGGTGCCACATTCTTCTTAAGTTTCTGTAGGAGACTTGGAGCATCTACATAAGCATATATGAACACGTGTACCTCACCACCCCTCAATATTAATTTATAGCATTGCTTCTGGGCTGTGAATGAAAAAGAAACACAAATGACTTTGATCTGACTTACAACTTTAATGTGGGAATTCACAAACTAGTTTGATAATGACTGCTTAAAAAGTTTAAGTCTGTCATTAGTTTCAAAACCTTTCTTCCAATAAAGTGACGTTTTAGATCTGTGGCTAGCTAATTGCTCTCATAATTTTTGCTACCAGAAGCTATGTCAGCCTGTACACAGCACTGTTTCTTCTTGTTGAGCATTGATCCAGCATGCCATGAGTTTAGGCTCAAATAAATTAGGGCTACAGGTATTAGGAGTATTTTAGGGAGTAGATGCATTATGAATCCTAGAAGAAAAAGAAGGCTCAGTATGTATAAACCAAATTTTCCTATGATACTGTTTAGAAATGCATGCAGAGACATTTTTGATAGAAGTTTTGCACTGGATGCATCTCCTCAGTCCATTTCCATTTTTACTTTCACTCCATATTTGCTTGTAATCTACAGCAGCGGATGTAAAACTGTGACATGTAGTACTAATATTAAGGGATGAAACTCCCTGCGTATCTGCTATCAGTGATGGGCAGACCCTACATGGCTGATATCACTAACAACGGAAAGTTCTCAGTTGTCCTCAGACAATCCAACTGATACACGAATTTTGCTGAAAATCTTGTCATTGTACTTGCATCTGTCAGGGAGAGTGGGGATGTATGGGCACCAAACCTGCTTCTAGCAGCATTGCTAGTCCATCAAGCATAGAGAGACCAACTAGGAGGCAAAATCATAGAGGCACTCACTGGATGCTTTTGCTGGTGAAAATTGCAGATGACCTTCTGAGTCCCCAGTTTTAGGCAAAATAATGTGTTTGCCTAGAAGGCAGCTCACCAAGAGAGGGGACAAGCTCTACGGAATTGTCACTTACATGCTGGCATCAAGTCTATATAGGCAGCAAATGAAAACTTGCTCCTCAGTGGCCATAGTTGATCTGTTTTGGTACTCTCACTGCATATTCAGGTAGCCCAGAGTGCAGACACATGATTACTTTTCTTCTGCTTCAGAGCAAGATTTTGATGTACTTTTGAAGATTTTCTAATACTTTCAAACAGTACTAGAAGCCCCCATTCTTTCACTTGGTATGGGAATTTCATTGAAGCACAGAAATAAGAAGGATATATCAGCCCCAAAAAGTATTTTTGAAAGTTGATGTGTTTTTTGTCTCTGATTGCAAATTTAAAAAAATAATCATTTAAATAACAGTCGAGTCTACATTACTGTTCTCTGTGCTTTTTGATGAAATCTTGTCTTTGGAAGACCTGCTGTACATGTGGCTTGGACAGCCTAAGTTGCCGAGATAACCCTGAGCAAGTGAGAATACACGCTAAAAACATGAACACAGATAACATTCCCAAATACTTGTTGTTACAGCTTGGTTTTGTACTTTGGTGACCACATCTTATGACTGAGGGGAAGCTGGCAGACCTAATGTTTGAGAGAGCAAATACAAATGAGCCAGTGTTTTTGGGTGCCAGTCCTAGGAAAGGATTCAGCATAAACTTAACTGCAGTTTTGTCCCATGGGGGCCATGTTCTTCCATGAAATTCAGCAAAGCCTTTAATATCTGTCACTAGATTGACCTCCTTTGTCTCCCCTGTGTCATGATGGAGTTGCTATGTCTGACCAGATGAGTTGTTCCATCCCTCCTCCACTTGGTCAGGAAAAAAGAGAGGGAGGCAGTTATATTTCCTTCTCATGGAAAACCTTACAGAAATGGAAGAATTACACTGGAAATGTCACAAGGTTCTCCTCTTGCTGCATTTTCTTCCCATAACTGTTTCCTTTGTGCAGTTCAGGGCTTGCTGGGCTGTGGCAAAGCAGCCACAGCCATACTAATATCACATTCCATCTGTGGTGACTCAAGGCTTCCACTTTCCTTACAGATCTTTGTTTGAAACCCACTGCTTATAGCTGTTTGTGATAACTGTGCATTATATAGCTTGAAACAGCTTTTCTAGGTGGAAAGTTAGTGGGCCTTGAAATTGTACCTGACTCTTCAGTCAGTAGTAAAGCTGAGAAAAAGGTTTAGAAAAAAATCTTCATTTAATTTTTCTACCACTCACTATGGTACTGAGCACTGTCCTTCAGTGAAATACCTATAAATTGATATTAAAACATTACTTGCTTCATTTGATTTTAATACATGAACTGTGTATGAAACAAACAGATGGGTTCAGTAAAATTTTTACCGATCTGTTTTCACCCTTTTCCTTTACTCTTATCTGTTAGAGCATTTTATGCTAATGTCTTTTCCTTTTTCAGTCTTCCTTTCCCATACCATTTGTGCCCTCCCCTAAGCATTTCTGGCAGTAATAAGAACATGTGATTATAAGAGATAAGATGGTGACATAGAGTTTTTGCCTATGACTAGGGCCTAACAGTAGGTTATTTGTATGGGTAGACAGTTCTGTCATGGACCCTTATAGCATATCTTGCACTTAGTCTAGTGGCTCATTGTGGGAGGGAGTGAATGCTGGAAAAGATGAGACATTGATTATTCAACATAGCAGCTCCTGCACTTAAATTTTGTACTGTGACTTTTCATTCCTTTGTTCCTCTTCCTAAGTTTGTGCTATTATTTTCATTATTCCACACTTAACATCTCTTGATTCTATAGGGAGTTTGGGAGGGGAAGGAATTTCCCCCATTGTGGATCCTTGTATGCCTTCCTCTCTCATCTGTGGGCTTCCTTGTCTACCACGCAGAACATGGTAGACAGTCTATTCATGTGGGATCAGCCTACCTTATGGATTGTGAAGCTAAATATCAAAATCTTCATTTAGTAGAGAGCCACAAGACAGGCTTTCCATAGCTCAATGACCCGAGAGTAAGGGAATTCTGGGAATAGTTCAAAAGTAGCAAATGGGAATGAAATGCTTATAGCCCATCTGCTCCACTGCAGGGTGGAGTTAGGCTGAGCATTCTGCTGGATCCAAAGATTATTAATAATTGCACTATTTTCATTTGCTGGCAATTTTTTTTTAAGTACAAGACCGTCTCTTCTTGTCATGTAAGTTCCGTATAGCAATGTTGGGTAACTGGAAAAAATAGGAAGGAAAACATTACACCAACATCAGCAATCTATAGATTATGGACAGGAATGTGGAAACAGAAAAAAAAATTGTGCTACTCAGACTTACATTGCTCTTTCACTATTCTGCTCTCCCACCAAGGCAGGGAATGGGAGGAACCTAGAACTGAGATTCGTATTTTCTGGTAACTTGCATGTCTGCAGTTGTTTATACCTGAGTAGGGGTGATGTAGACATGTTATCAACACAAGACGGATGAACCTAGGTGGATGATGAGCTGAATCCAGCTCAGGGGACACACTTCCATTCAGCTTTTTGCCTTTCCCAGGAAAAGATAACTTGGAGGAATGGAGATCTTGTTCCTGTGTGCCAGTAACCTGGCACAGAATAGGAAACTTTCTTAAAATCATAGAATCATTAAGGTTGGAAGAGACTTCTGAGATCATCTAGTCCAGCTGTCATCCCATCTCCACCATGCCTACTAAACCATCCCCTGAAATGCCACATCTACATGTTTTTTGAACCCTTCCAGGGAGGGTGACTCCCCCACCTCCCTGGGCAGCCGGTTCCAATGTTTAACCGCTCTTGCAGTAAAGAAATTTTTCCTCATATCCAATCTAACCCTCCCCTGGTGCAACTTGAGGCCATTTTCTCTCATCCTATTGCTAGTTACTTGGGCAAAGAGAACAACACCCTCCTCACTACACCCTCCTTTCAGGAAGTTGTAGAGAGCGATAAGGTCTCCCCTCAGCCTCCTCTTGTGCAGACTGAAGAACCCCAGTTCTCTCAGCNCTCTGGGCATGGCCATCCAGCCAGTTTTTAACCCAGCAAAGGGTGCACCTGCCTAAGCCATGAGCCGCCAGCTTCTCTAGGAGAATGCTGTGGGAGACAGTGTCAAAGGCTTTACTGAAGTCCAGGTAGATAACATCCACAGCCTTTCCCTCGTCCACTAGGTGGGCCACAGATTTCTTCTGCCAATCTGTGTGAACATGTAGGACTGGAAAGATGTCTCCTCCTACCCTTCCATTCTACACAGAGAGTTTGTGCTGCCTGTATGGCTCATGGGGAGAAAGTTCCCAAACTGGACCATTCTGCAGTAAATAATTCTGTGACAAAGGGAAAAGAAGGTGACCGAATCTGTAGCCATACATTATTTCTCTAGACCCAGGCCAGACTGAAGTCTCTCGTCTGCTGGGAGGATATTATATAAATATGAACAGAAGTGGCACAGCTTTTGAGCTCCATAAAAGCAGTCCCCTTTGGGAGCTGACAGGGGACTACAAAGTGAAGTTCTGGTGCATAGAAATTGCTCCCCAGCTTGCTTCTCCCTGCGTTTGTGCTTTATGCTGGGGTTTCTTTTTCCCCTTGCTTTTAACTCACAGTCCCCAGCTGCCTGAATACATTTGGGATACATTTTCTGGAGCCCAGGATCCAGACTCTGTGTCCATGCCTGAGAGTGATTCTGGAGAAGAACTTGGTGAAGGAGCTGTCTTGCACGCAACTTGCATGCCATATCCCTCTACACTCCTTTTCCATAGCTGTAGCATATGCTGCCAGTCACTAGTTAAACGCTCTTCCTGTCCTCTCTCATCTTAGTATAAGAGTCCTTTGCTAACCCCCTTTTCTGGCCTTGAGTAACTTCCTCCTGACATACTGTGAATAGTCTTTTGGGTAGTCACTTGTCCCTCTTGGCTGCTCTTAACCAAGCCTCTGGGACCATTCAGTAATCTTACCATCCCACCTCACCCTACGAACAGGACCCACAGCTGCTTCTCCCATGCACCGCTCTCAGCAAGTGGGATAAAAAAGAGAGTACGTGTTTGGGGCAGTGCATGGGGGAGAGGGGAAGTCTGTGAAGCACAGAGGTGATGGATGCTGAGGCAGCGTCATCTGAAGGATGGCCTCAGACTCAGTGTCCCGTGGTGCTTTACAAACATACTAAAATTCTCTCTTCCCCTCTCTCCCCAATGGAAAATGAAGTACTCAAATATATATCACTGAAAAAGATGGTGGTGTACTTGTGCTCAGTTGCTGTACTCGTACATAGGAGTTCCTTTGGTGTTTAAATTATCATTATCATCTTGGCAAAACAACGGTAAAATATAACCTGCTATTGTCATTAAAGTGCAGCAGCATACGCCTTCAGGTCTATGAAATCTGGGTCTTTTGTACTAATAAAGACTTCTTCAAATTCAGTCCTAACTGCAGGCTTGTTTCTGTAAAACAAGTGAGTTAACTACGAATTTCCAAAATAGCAAAAAAGGGAATAGGCTTTCAAGAGCTTTAATTCTATAAATGGCATCATGACAATTTCTGTGAAACAAAAGTAGGATCTATGAGTTTGGGGTGCTCGTATCAAAAGATGCTTGTGCTTACATCTGGGTGGATGATTCTGGAGTTAGCAGAGTATGAGTTAGACGTTTAATTATCAGATGTGCCTTTAGTCTTGCTAGAGTCAGTTTGAGCAATGTGATACTAGGTAACAAGGCAACTGGAGTCAAAATTGGTTCCACAGTGTATATAAAAACACAGGCATTTGTCTGCAGCAATCAATAGAAAATGCTAGAAATGTTTTTTGTGGTATGGTCACCTGCAAATGCTCTAGTGCCCCAGGTTAACATTAGAAAAGGATTCTTTCACATGATTGTATTTATCTGCCATTTTTATTTTAATCCAAAGCCAAACATGACTTACTTTTAAACTAGGAAGGGTACTTTGCAGTTGCATCAGTCTTCCTGCACCTCCTACTGTTTTAATGTGTCGCTTTTATTCCATCATGAGCAGAGTTATGAGATGTCACACCCATCCCTGAGATATATTACATACATTACATATGCAATATAATTTCAGCTGCAGATAAACCTACAGTCATTGGCACACCAGATTCCCGGAAGAATAAGTGATACAAATAAGAAACTGCTTTCAGAGTTATCTATGTGTGCAAGCTTTTTCTTGGAAAATGCCACACTTATCAATGTTAGTTAGTGCTGGAAGCAGTCTAATTGCTTTTGATCCATCCTTTTCAAAATATAAGTTAGTATTAAAACAAAAAAGAGTTACAGGGTCATGTTGTGTATGTAAGAAAGAGAAGTCGACATGCTAATTGCCAAATCTGATTGTGCTTTTGAAAGCTTGGGGGGCAGCTGCCATTTCTGCTTTATCACTCCAAAACTTCAATTTCCTTTCTTAGCATCTACTAGAACTAGTAACTAATTGGATTATTCTTCTAGGCTGAATTCTACAGAGGTAGTTGTTAGGTCATATTCTATTTCGTAAAAATTGACCTAATTGTCTGTTATGGACGTTTTACTAGACGTGATGTGATGGGCATCCTGCCTCACTTAAGTATATGAGAGACATTTGAGTAGTCAGAGTTTTTCTTGACACCTACCTGTAAAATCATTGTAAGAAACCTAGTTAGATCTATTTCAGACCTGCAGTCAATTTGGCCAGCAAGTTGTCTCCAACAGTGGCTAGCATCACGTGCTTCGGAAGGAGGTACAAGAAATCCTGTGCTGGAAGGTATGGTGTAACCTGTGTGCCGTAAAAGCTTTACTCTGGTTCCAAACTGGCAGAGCCTTTGTTTTAGGTCTTGAAACATGCGGTTCATCGCCCTTGCCTGAAACTCTCTGAAATACTAACACTTACAACTAACAGTTATACTAACAGTTATAACTGCTAGTAGAGGAAACCAACTCCCCAGCTTCCTAACTCACCAGTTTTGATGATGAGTTTCACAATTACACTGTGCATGTTTCCCTGGAACAGTTGTGCAGCCTTTCAGTTTCATTTACTATCCCATTGATTTTGTGTTATAAGCCAGGACAAAATGCTGCCTCAGTAACTTTCCTCTAGGTTTTGCTGCATTTTTTTACCACACTACTTTCACATCTGTTTCCTGTGACAATCCATTACCCTCTTTCCAGCTTTGCTCTTTTTGGTGGGGCTTCTGTCACTTTCATCTCTCTTCCTTAATTCTCTTCTTTTTTTCTATCTTTGATATGGGATGATCTACTTTGCATAGTCTGCTGTAGGTAAGGCTGAATCTCTGATTTGAATGATTTAATCATTGGGCTACTGGTGGGTCTCTCTAAAATGTTAAAGGTTTCCTCATTCCACCTCAGAAAGCATTTAAGCATTAAGCGTTAGCAGTAAGTTGCAATGCTGGTAGTGGTCATCTGGATAGTCAAATAGCTAGTGTTCATTTTGGTGGACTTGGTACACTGTAGTGCAGGGACTAGGAGGTGAAGGGGTGCTTTTGATCTTTCCGTGTGACTTGTAAAAACATACTTCATGTATTTTTATCCTTGCTATTTGCATATTTTACAGTTTAAGAATAACGACAATGCTTTGAATTTAATGAATGTGTCCATAACTGTTCACCAGATCACTAAGTGGACTGGTTCCTAATACTGTTTGTAGCGTGAATCTGCTGTATGTCTTTGTTCCACTGATACCGTGTTGTTCCTCATTCCTTTTTTATTTGTAGCCCTTAGGTTGATTAAACTGCATCAGCTCAACTGAGACTGAGTTGCAGAGATGGTAATCTCCTGTGCGGTACCGTTGGTGTTTCCTGTTCAGTATTGCACAAGGGCTTTGAGCTTGTTTTCAGATTGCAAGTACAGAAGCCTTGTTACCATGTGACTTAGCCCACTCTTCCTGTTGAAAGGGACTAGCTTTCAGTAATTCTCAGAGCTATTAGATACTAACAGTTCAAACCCTGCTTAGTATAGTACCGTGCCTGTTTGGTTTTTTTTGAGCTATGCCATATGTCAGCTTTCAAGATATTTTTTAATGGTTCCTTTTTTAAGCAGGGTGAATTGTGTGCCATTGTTTCACTACTTGTTCTGTTAGCTTCTTGCCAAGTGATAATGATTCTATCAAACAATTCAATTTCCTATGTGTTGTTCATAGACATAGTGCTTTTGTCTTATGTAAGCATGCAAACCACAAAACTTTCTTAATTCTTAAAAAAATAAAGTTGTTTTATTATTCTCTCTAGTATCTTAACAAATCAAAATGTATGCCACCATGCAGAAATCATATTGTGATTTTAATTACAGAGTTCATATAATAGACCAGGCAAGGCAGTTCCTGTTCCACCTGTCAGTGTGTGACACTAAATAACATAAGTGAGGTTCTACTTAACCAGGTAAGATTGTGCACCTTGAGACTGAGTGCAAGGACTGCTTCTCCATTCTTGCATATAAGCAAGAAATATCTCAGTCAGTGTTTTCCCCTCCCCATGGGAAAACAGTTTTGTTCCCCGTTAGCAAAGTATGTTGCTTATGCAAGCGCAACAAGTTGGACCAGGGAGTGATTCCCGACCATCTTTGTGGGCTAGCTTGCTTTCTGTGCATTTGCCAAATTTCTCTGGTGTTAGAAGTGAGATAACTTAATTCCAAGTTCCTAGCCCATAGCTCAAAAAAAAGTGGAAATTTACATCTCAGTTTCAAAATAAGGGTATATATGGAGTAGATATTTAAGAGAGGGAAGAAGTTTTGTGTAAGTCTGTTGCCAAGTTTAGAAATACAGTGCACAGGAATATTGTATCGTCATCCAGGGCAGCAGGGCTGGTTCTTGTGAAAAGGAAATGGTTGGAGGCCCCCTCACAGGGGCACCTGAACGGGTGCAAGTAGGTCTTTGGAAATGGCAACAAAGCGTGTGACGAAGAAAAGACAAACACTACGAAAGACAGACACTAACAAGTAAGGAGAAATAGGAACAAATATGCAGAAACCATATTTTTTCATTGGGTGAGCTGAAATACAAAGATGCTAGAGGTGCAAAGAGTACAATACAGTACGAGGGTTTTGTCATTCACATCTCTCAATTTAGATTTAAATTCGTTTTATCAGCAAAGAGGCTGATAAATCTGAAATTTGGAAGGTAAGAAAATAATAGTTCTAGCAGATCTGGGGAACTTCTGGTAAATGGTGGAGTGAATAAATGTATTGATGAGTCAAATTACAATGAATCGATATTTATGTATTATATAAACCTGTCAGAGTTTAATATGCATAAACTAAATAGTGAGACTTGGTGGTTAGAATAGCAAGCTGAAGAGAAAATGCCCCAAGCCCTTAGAGATACAGTATGAGAAATATGGGAGTATTTAAAAAAACAAAAAACAAAACAAAAAAAAAAACAAACAAAAAAAAAAGAGGTTTTCATGTGTGCTCGGTGAGGATTTGGGAATGTAAAATTGGGGGGAAATAAAAGACAAGGAGTACCTTTGCCTGTATGCTTGGTGTTACTTCAAAAAGTGGTCTAGAAGACATCACAATCAATCACTTTAAAAATAGGTTAGGTTTCACATGCATGCCTTCCCACAAGCCCCTCCTTAGCATGTTTATCCTTGACAACCACAATTTCCTCTTTTTATTTTAATTCTGATTTATTCTCTGCTTAAAATCTTATGCATAACATGGGAAACATTGTGAAAGTACTGTCTTTTTTTCTCTCTTCAGTTTATTGTAGTCGATAGTGATTTTAGGAGTTACTAGTATTAGTACTATATACAGAAAAAAATGACAGAAAAGTTACTGTTTAGTGGATATAGAGGAGGACTGAGTATGAAACTCAATATCGTTCTGGGGACTTTGCTAAATCTTTTCCCCTTTTTTGTTAATAATAGCTCAAACACCTGCAGGTTTCACTTTGAGTTTCTGGTTTGAATAAGTTCAAGGCTATTTATAAAAGTCAAAAGAATTTGCTGGTCCAAAATGCAGCAGCATCTTCCTTGAATGGGATAGTTCCCAAATCTGCATATTGTTTTGTCTGTTTGTTCCTACTGTGGCAATCAAATACAAGAAATGGAAATGATTGTGGAGAGGAATTAAAGAGGAGGAGAGTGGATCGACACTCTTTTGCAGTTCCACATTTTGAGGGCTCATTTTCCTATCTTTTGCTTTTCTAGCTCTTGACAAAATCCCTGGCAAATTTGCACAGTTCTCATGTCAGTTTAAGAGATCATTCAGTGTGTTTGAACATAAAAGTATTTTCAGGGTATTGGGTGATTATGAAGTTAATTTTGTCTTCCTAAACCCAATCAATAAAAATTCAAGAGGAAAAATAAAAAGATACCAGTAGGGGAAATGGCCTGGTAACAACATGGCTTTATCAGTCTGGTGAGCATGATGGATTTCTGTTCATTGAAAGGGACACTGATGTATTTCCTTCTCAAAATATATGTTCAGGTCTTCTCCCTTTCCCCATGTGCTTAAGATTAAAAAAAAAAAATTAGTATTAAATGTCACATATTTGAATTGATAAGGAAAAATCATCAGTGACTAACTCAGCTCCAATTTACAATGGAAATTCTTACAGAATTCTTTTCACATTGCTTTTTCTTAGGATTACATTGTTTTTCTTATGAATCGGATATGTCTGAAGATTCAGAAAATCACATAATTGCAAAGAAAGAAGGTCTAAATTTACTAGAATCTGTAAAAATCCTGTAATTTGTTGAAAGTGTTGTATAATCCAATATTCAGTTCTCTTGCCTTTTTTTTTTGTTAACGACTGAAGAGGGTTCTTTGGTTTTTCTTTTTTCCCCTTTTTAGACAGTTCTTACTCCTCCTCTTGATAAGGTCTCCTGGTTGTAACTCAAGAGCAGGTTTTTTGCCATTTTTGTATTTCTATTCTGGAAAAATACAGCAAAGCAGGATATCAGTTTATCAAAGGAGCCACCAGTATGAAGACTTCTTCCTGAAAGTAGATCTAGCCAGTGCTTAAAAAACCTACAAAAATGTACAAATGGCTAGAACTGGTAAGATTCCCCCAGCATATATTTTGTTCTCCTAAATCAGATAACAGGAAAACCTAAAATTATTCAGTATTATTTAAGCATTGATGAGATACTTGTCAGTATGAACTGCAGCTCCATTTTTTGTCACATAACAAACCTGACTTCACTCTGCCTGATCGAATAAGTGCCATTTTATCTATCCTTTTTATGCAGTTGATTCTCCAAGTGCCAGGTGTGTAGGAAGCTACACAGCTGTTGATTCAAATAGATGAATTAAGATTCAGTAATCGTTTACCCAACCAGTCTACTGCTGAATCTACAGAAACAGAATTTTATATAGAAAGCTCTGTATGATAACTATGATACATATGGAGAGAGTGAGCCATCCAGTGTGGGTTTATCATCTGGAAATGAAGCAGATAAGGTGACTTGAGCTCTCCATTCGCTCAGTCATGTGTGATGTGTGTTCCCTGTTACATGGGCACAGCTGTGCCATCTCCACCATCAGGCTAGGGTTACCCTCAGCCCTGCCAAACCACATCCTATCCAAAAGTCTTTAGCAGTATCTGATTTCCAAATCTTTAAGTCTTTGATTTCCAGGATGTGAGAGAACTGTGGAAGTTCACAGTCCAGTTCCTGGTTGTCTGTGCCTTGTTTAGTTACACCAGCTACAAAAGAAGTCTAAAGCAGGTAGAATATGCTGCGAGCCTGACTGATGAAAGCTGTACAGGCTTACTACTAATGAGTTCTGGTGTTGGGGGATAACACAGGTGGTAAGAGGACAAGTGGAAATTAGGTTGGTCTTGTTTATGTAGATAAAGACCAAGTCCAAAGGAGGCAGAACAGCTGATTGCTCCAGTATTAACTACCATATTAAAGACATACTACCAAATGATTTTCAAACGACATATATTGACTTTAGTGGTTCAGTGGCCTTTATCATTTAACTACGGAATAATTACGTGACTTAAGACACTCTATTAAAGGAAAAACATTAAGATTGAAGAACAGAAGGCTTGCTGGTCATCTTTTCTTGCCAGTCTTTATAGTCATTAGAGTTGTTCCTGTCCTCAGTTGATTGCTTTCTTGCATCAGGTTGGTTCTTATCCTGTAAGGTGCTGGGGTAGGTTGACCTTGGCTGGCCCCCAGGTGCCCACTAAGCTACTCTATCACTCCCCCTCCTCAGCAGAACAGGGGGAGAAAATATGACGGAAAAGCTCATGAGTCAAGATAAAGACAGGGAGATCACTTGCCTAGTACTGTCACAGGCAAAACAGACTCAATGTAAGGAAATTAATTTAATTTATTGCCAATTAATAAGACAGTAGGATAATGAGAAATAAGAACAAAAATAAAAACATCTTCACCCCACTCCTCCCTTCTTCCCAGGCTCAGCTTCGCTCCCAACTCTTCTATCTCTTCCCCCTCAAGCGACACAGAGGCATGGAGAATGGGGTTGTGGTCAGTTCGTAATGCTTTGTCTCTGCCAATCCTTCTTCCTCACAGTTTCCCTGCTCCAGCATGGGGTCGCACTCATGGGAGACAGTCCTTCACAAATTTCTCCAACATAGGACCTTCCCATAGGCTACAGTTCTACAAGAACCACTCCAGCATGGATCGTTTCTATGAGATACAGTCTTCCAGGAACAGACTGCTCCAGTGTGGGTCCCCCATGGCGTCCTGCCAGAAAACCTGCTTTGTGTGGGCTCCTCTTCATGGGCTGCAGTTCCTGCCAGGAGCCTGCTCCAGTGTGGGCACACCATGGGCTGCAGCTTCCTTCAAGGCATGTCCACCTGCTCTGGCGTGGGGTCCTTCATGCACTGCGGTGTCGATATCTGCTCTGCCATGGTCCTCCTTCGGCTGCAGGGGAACAACCTGCTTCACCATGCGCTTCACCATGGGCTGCAGGGGAATCTCTGCTCCGGCACCTAGAGCACCTCCTCCCCCTCCTTCTTCACTGACCTCAGTGTCTGCAGGGCTATTTCTCTCACATATTCTCAGTCCTCTCTTACAGCTGTTGTGCAGCATTTTTTTACCCTTTCTTAAATATGTTGTCACAGAGGTTCCACCAGCATCACTGACGGACTCAGCTTTGGCCAGCACCAAGTCCATCTCAGAGCCAGCTGGAACTAGTGTGTGTCTCTGACATGGGGGCAGCTTCTGGCAGCTTCTCACGGAATCCACCCCTGCAGCCCCTCCTCTCCCAAACCTTGCCATATAAACCCAATACAGGTGTACACAAACCCAGTGAACCAACAGGACTACTTAAATGTTAAAGTTTGTCCCTAGTCTGAATCCTAGTTTTATGCGATCAGTACCAGAGTTCTCAATCCCCTGCAGGCTTGAGCCTTCTAAGAAAATTACGTTTATAGTTCTGGTCTCTGGCAGTGTTCCATGTCAGACACCCTTTTATGCTACTTCTGTCACTGCAAAGGAACAAATTTATGAGAAAGAGGAAGAGGATTATTACAGAAGCTGTATCTCCCCAGTATCTCAGCACCACCAGTGTGTGGTGCTGTCCTCACACCCCCCTCTTGCAACAAGAGCCACCATTTACTGTCATGCAGCATACACCCATTTTCCTTGTCTCAGTGCTCTCCCTCAGGTGTCTTGAGGTTAGGTAAGACTGGAGTTCTCCCAGTGCACTACTGTTTAAAAGAAATAGAAATATTGAGACAAAAAGTTGGTCATATACCTGACCATAACCAGATCCTGCACTGGATAACACCTAATAAACTCTTGTTGTATTAGTCCTCTAAGCCAAAGAAAGCAAGCTTTCAAGATGAAGCATTCAGGAATTTCTCAACCTCAAACTTTGTTTCATTTTCCATCTCTCACTAGCTACATTTCTTTGATGTTTAAGGTAAAACCATGGTTTGTTAGGTAGTGACTTCCTATGAAATACAAATAATACAGGGAGGTTGTTGGAATTCCTAATAAGTGTAGAGCCCAAGTGTGTGTTTAAGCATATGCAGGATTGAGGTTATGATCTGTTAGTAGTTGTCCTGGTTTTGGCTGGGATAGAGTTAATTTCTTCCTAGTATTTCCAAACTATGGATAGAGGTTTTCGCAGGTCATGAACAGTTGTTTTAATGTTAATTGGGAATGCCATATAAAAGAATGTTACATATCCTTTGTTTCTGACTGTTGCTGGCTTTGAAATGAACTTGTGATGATCCCTTGTTTGTGGATTTTTTTTCTTTCAGATGGAGCAAACATGTGATGATATAGATGAAATGTTCAGCAATTTACTTGGGGAGATGGACATGCTCACCCAGGTAAACAATTCTTTCTTTGCATCAAGATTAGAAAAAATAGCTACTGCGTATTAGAGAAAACAGGCAACTTTTCAACATTTTTCATGTACCTCCACTCTGAATAAATACAGATGCATTATTTTGAAGAACCTTCAACTAAATTTCTCTGCCTGACATTTAAAACAAGTGGCCTAAAGAATAAGGTATTATCAGTGCAGGCTAGATTGTAAAGATAGCTAACTGCTTATGAAACACACTTTATCCAAGTAAACAAATAAGTAATTTAAATTCCTGTGGACTCGGTCCCAAGAAATTGAAAGATTCTGTCAAAACAGGAAGAGTTTGAGTCAGAATTTTCAGGTATGAATGCTTTGCATACATGGGTAAATGGGATGTAGCCTGAGCATCAATTTAAACTTTGGAAATGAAAGCAAGATTTTGAATATGTGCATAAAAGTAATGTTTAGATATGGCAAAATAGTGAGTTACAGCTACGGTGGCATTTAAGAATTTATAGACATTATTGCCAGCGTAGAATACACTCTTGAGAGGAAACTATGAAGCAGCATGAGCCTATTTCTAAACCTATAGTCATACTTCCTGAAAAACCTGATGAAAAGAGAATTTTTATTTCTAAAAAACCCACAAAGTCAACAGATTTGTTGTATGTATTTTAACAAATGAATGCTTGAAAACACTTAATCTTGGATTCTGTGTGAGTTTGATTGCTTACAGCCTCTGTTTTGAGGGGCCTTTCCTCTTGGTGAGTCCCAGTGCTTGCCAAATTCAATACCAACAATTCTGAGCTACAGAATAGGAATTATGCTTAAACTGTGTGAAAGCCAAGATTTCACATGACATTTTTAGCTACCAAATCGCAGTACTTTGCCCCTTGGTAGCCTTTCTGCTTTTTAAGGGCTTTTTATAACCATGCCTATTTATTTTATATGTAGAGAGGGAGGGGTTTAGGGTAATGTAATTTCATTATTATACCTTGCAAATTAACAAAAGATTGCTTGTGATAAATCTTACTGCCTCAGATTGGACACAGCACCCTTACGAGTGCAGGTGATGGGAGGAGAGTAAAAGAGTGAGCCTCTCCTCTCCACTCATCAGTGCAGTACTGGGTGGGATGGGACATGTTCCTAAGATGGAGGCTGACTCCTCCTCCTCTCTAAAGCGCTGGCATCACCTCAACATTGTATGAGAGAAGGAGACAGGCATGTCTGAAAGCCTGAAGACTTTCAGTTAACAGACTTGCATCTGTTAATTCCTCTAGACTCTTAATTTCCAAATGAGACTGTAGATAGTTCTTCACCCTGTTTCACCAATCTGTCTGTTCCTAAAGTAAGTGTAAATGATAGAAGCACACAGAGATGCCTTCACATTGCATAACAAGGCTGAAAAATAAATGCAAATTCAGAATTGGTCTTTTCTGCTATTTCTATGTACTTAACTTTAAACTTTTTTTAGCATTTCAGTTCTCTCTTTAATGTCCCTTCGCATATACTTTCGTAACATTATGACATGTTACGACTTCTTGTTAGATCAGTAATGAAAATATTTAATTTATGCTCTTACAGTCCGTTTCATGGATACATTTTGTGCACTCCCTTTTTCTAATTTTTTTATCTTGGGCACTATAAAACTATCTCATGTGCTTCATTTCTCCCTCTTCCCCTATTTATACCATGTCTGTTTTTTATATAGAGGGAGTATTAGCACAGAAACAGTGTTTAAAGTTGTCACTGCTTTAGTTTCCAGGTCTGTATAACTTTAAAAGAAACCAACATGTCGTGGGTGAGAAATAGGTGAAAAGAGCTGCCAAAAAAAACATTTGCATTAATTTTCATGGAAAATGCCTGTCAGTTTCAGGCAATTCTAAGGAATGTAAATACCTCTGGTACAAATTGAATATGAGCACCAGTAGACAAACATTTCACAGGGATGTATGAACAAGGGTTGTTGTAGAATATATGAAGTAATCCTTCCATTCTGTGGAGCATTGCTAAGACCTCAACAGTGAAACTGTGTCTAGTGTTAGCACTGCATTTTGAGGAGAAGGCAGCCCAACTGGAGAAAATCCAGATGAAAGCAATGGGAATGACAAGAAGGAAAAGAAACATGACCTATAAGAAAAGATTGGACGAGGTTGTTTAGTCTAGCGAAGAGGAGACTGATAACAATCTTAAAATACATCAAAGGCAGCATCAGAGCAGAAAGAAGTACTTGGTTCCTCATGTCCGTGGAGAGTAGGACAACAGGGAATGGTCTTCAGCTGCAGCAAAGGAAGTTTAGGCTGAGTATCACAAGGTTTGATGGCAGAAATAGTGATCTTGACAGTGAAGCAGTGCAACAGATTGCCAGAGGTGATGATAGAATTTATCTAATAGGAATCTTTTTAAATCCGATTAGGTATACATTTTTCAGGTATGACCCAGGTATAACTGACTTGCCTTAGGACAGGTGCATGGTCTAGACAGACCCTTGAAATTCCTTCCAGTCTTGTCTACAGTGTTTGCTTGTTAGAGCTATCACCTTCCTCACTATGGAAGGAAGAATGTATCTTTTTCTGTCTCCACTGTATGCACTTTTCCTAACTTGTGAAGCACACGTTCCCTGCCTGCTTCCTAAACAACAAGCCACAGACTAGGAATTCTCTATTTAACTATGCAGGTTTGCAGTTTACGTTGCAAACAGCAGCATGTTTTGTTGTTTGTTGTGTTTGTTTTCATTTGTTTTTTTTCCCAACAGCATGAGAAAGCAACAGCTAGGTTACATTTATATTAGTAAACAAAGCACCCTGGGGCAAATGGCACTGCATAGCTGAAATGTGTACACAGCTAAACTCTTTCAACACCCTCCTCCCACCCTCATTCAAAAAAACCACCCAAACCTAAAAATCGGTTTGGCTTTATCCACTGTCTCTGTTAGAAACAGCCCTAGCCTCTGCTGTTCCCCACACCAGGCCTGGGTGTTACCTGACAGCAGTTGCACTTGGCATGGGTCAACATTGAATTGAGAAGCGTGCAAACTATTAAACACTTGGCATGATTGTGAGACAGTGCTTGAACCTGGCCCTATTTAGTTTACCAGTATAGGCATAATCCCAGAAACTAATGTGTGTCATTCTGTTCCTTGAAGAAGAATCAATTTCATTAGAAAAATTCAGGTAATTGATTTACAAATGTTAATGTCTGTAATAGTAATTATGTCATCAGATACCTGTTTTTTTTCTTCTACCTTAACAGAGTTTAGGAGTGGAGACTATACAACCTCCGTCCCCCAAAGTGTCCAACAATGAATTTAGCTTTACAGTTGGTTTTAAAGATTTAAACGGTAAGTAGCTGAATGGACTCTTTTATGTTTTTTTATGCTTGTATGCTTATTTAAAACACCTCACAGCAACAAATGAGAAGACTTCAAACACCCTTGGTCAAAAAAAAAAAAAAAAAAAAAAAAAACCACAAAA